>BQNB010067247.1:5486-34265 GCA_026074375.1 Tanacetum coccineum | reverse complement strand
AACCTTGACAATTGGGATACGACTTTGTTTCAATCGTTTAACTTCACGATCCATGATCTCTACTGGTTCCTCAACAAAATGAAGCTTGTCATCAATGTGGAGTCCATCCAAAGGAACGGCTAATGGTTCGTCAGCATAGCACTTCTATAAGTTGGATACATAAAACATATTGTGAACCCTGCTCAGCTCTTGAGGAAGTTCAAGCTTGTAAGCAATGGCTCCAACCTTTTCTAACACTTTGAAAGGTCCAACATATCTGGGGTTTAACTTCCCCCGTTTGCCAAAACGTACTACTCCTTTCCAAGGCGAAACCTTGAGCATAACTCTATCTCCAACTTGAAATTCCATAGGCTTACGCTTTAAATCGGCATAACTCTTTTGTCAATCACGAGCGGCTTGAATTCTTTGCTTGATCTGAATGATTTTCTCGGTTGTTTCCTGCACTATTTCTGGACCGATGAGTTGGACTTCTCCAACCTCGGCCCAACATAGAGGTGAACAACACTTTCGACCGTAAAGTGCTTCAAATGGTGCAGCCTTGATGCTAGCGTAATAACTATTGTTATATGAAAACTCGAATAATGGAAAATGGTTAACCCAACCCTTTCCAAAGTCGATCACACAAGTATACTTTAATGGGCTGGTTAGCCCATTTATAACTTGATATTCATAAAAATATAAGCTAAATTCTAAGCCTAATATACAAGTCCAAAATCCATATCCATTAATCCATTTACCATTAATTTTGGCCTAATTCCTTTTCGAGCCCAACTCTTATAACCCTAAACTAATTCAACTAAGTCAAACTTATAAGGACGGGTCAAATGTTACAGTGGATCATCCCCTATTTCCCTCCATTTTTACCCCACGGTACAAACAACGCACCAGGGTAAAAGCCTCCCAATCCGCACGCATCCAAGTACTCTCTTAGAAAGGCAACTCGGACACCTCAACACCCTCTATAGCCAGGCTGGCAATCCCATACCCTCCCATTGGTCAATCATGCGTGTAAGCAATCTAACGGATGAAAATATGAGGATTAAGAGGTGGTTATAGATCAAAAGCCAAGATTAGAAGATGAGAACGCTCCTAGAAGGCTAGAAGGTTCTCCTCTCCCCTATAAATAGAGGGCTGGATCACACATTAAGGGTGTGTAGTTTTTAGCTTAAGCTTTTAGTAATTTAGTAGCATTTAGTAGCTTTTGGCTTGTTTTAATGTAATTTTTCCTTTTCCAAGCATTGTACTCTTTTTAATCATCAATAAAATTTAGTGTTTGATTTAAAATCGTGTTTTAATTCATGTTTTTACCCTTAATGCAATTATGGTTTAAGTTGTTCAAAATCACCTAATAAGCTCTTAATTACTTCAAAAGCTTGCTTTTATTTAGTTAAGCCTTCAAAATCTTAACTGAATTGTTATTTCATCTTAAATCTCCTCAAATTACCTCAGCTTATTTTGGAAGATAAGCCAAACATGGATGGGCTTATGGACAATATCAGCTTGTTTTTAAACAAGTTGAAGCTTGTAGAATAAGCTCTAGAGAGCATATTTGTCCTTGTTTAAGCAAAGGACAAGGTACATTCTCTTTTCCCTCATTTTTAGCTTAATAATTATTTTGTTTAAATTACTGCTTATTTGTGCTTATAATTGCTTAAATTGTGCCTAATCTGTCTAATTCTAGCTTAATATGCTAAGTTATTAGCTTAAAATAGTTTAGTTTGAGTTCAAATTGAATCTATCTTATTTCCTAGTGTATAGCTTATTTTAGTAGCTTATTCTATAGTGCTTATTCTTCCTTAGTGATTGCTTATTTATTATTATTATGCTTAATATTTAATCTGTTTTCAATAAATAGGGCTTTATAGAATCTGTTTAGCTTTAAAAATGAGAATTCAGATCTTAAAGGGGTGTTTGGCACAAGCAACACTAACACATGTTAGTGCTGCCTAAGTCACTTTTGGTCTTTAAGTCAGTTTTAACAAGCTCAAATAAAGCCTAAAAGTCAGTTTTTTGGTCTCTAAAGCTTAGATCCCAAGTTTAAGGTCTAATCTATCAATGGTTTAAATCTATAGAATTCTAGCTTCATAGTAAAGCTTATTTGATTAGATTCGTCAATTAGTGGCTAATTCAGAGTTTAGATTGATGCTTGTTTATGGTTCTATACTGGCTAGTAGGAACATAGATCTGATTTAAGTGTGCATTTGTCCATTGTGTTGAAGTCAAAATCTGTTAAGTATCTTAGTCTCATTTTCAAAAGTTTTAAATCCAGTTTTCTATAGCAAATTTAGGTAAGATTTAGTATGTTTAAGGATCTAAAACTGATAGTATAAGGTCATTAGGTATCAAGCTTAATCTGTTTTTACCTTTTAAGGTTTTAAAACAACTTAGTCTTGCTTAAATTTAGGGCTGCAAGTAGTCATTTAAACTTCAAAAAGGGCAAAAATAAAAGTTGTGTAGCTGTCATTTTTCACTTTGCTTTTCTAGCTTATTTTTAAGGTTTGTTTGCTTATTTTTAGCTTATTTGTGTCCTTAGGGTCAAAGTCTTTAGCTGTTATTTTTTAGTTTTAGCTTTCATTTGCTTATTGAGTCTTTTAAATAAGTTACAAATAGGTCATAATTTCAAAAAGCCAAAAATAGTAGTTTAATCTGTCACTTTTCAAGTCCTTTACCTAGCTCAATAACTTGTCTATTTTTCTTATTTCCTGCTTATTTGTGTCTATGGAGTCTTAATCTAAAACTGTTTTTACTCAGTAGCTTATTTCTTCTACTTATTAGTTCATAAAATTTAGCTTAAAAAGTAGTGGTTAATCCTTTTTGTCTGTTGTAAGTGCATCTATCTTTTTTTGTAAGTGTACTATGCTTATTTGGTTTGCTTAGTTTTCTTCCTTAGTGCTTATTAGGTATAAGTTAAGTCCTGTTTCAAGCTTATTATTCTTTAGGTTAGCTTATTATTGCTTCTTGTGTCCTCAAAGTCTAAACAGTTTTAACTTAGTGTTAAAAAGCTTTTAAGCAATCTGTCAGTTTAATATAGCTTATTTCTAGCTTATTTTTTAGTTTTGTCAAAAGTCCATTTTTGAAAGTTGTTAGTTTTAGCTTATAGTTTAGCTTTTTCAAAAAGAAAATGAAAAAATGTTTACCTTATAATTTTAGCTTATAGTTTAGCTTAGCTACCGTTGCCCTAGGGTCTTTTTCAGTTATAGGGTTGTTTCAATTATTTTTTATTATAGTTTAGGGAATTAGCTTATTAAGCTTATTTGAATTTTCCTGGCTTATTAGCTTAAGCTTTTTCAATCGTTTTTCTTTAGAAACCTTAGGAATAGTGTTAAGCACTTTTAGGAATTTTCTCAAATTTTTATAAAATAGTTTAGTTATTTTTATTAATTTTTTAGACTAAAAAGTGTTTTTAATTGTTTAAAAATATAAAAAAGTTTAAAAAATATATATATTCTGTTTTGAAAATTATTTTCGTGCATTTAAGTTTAAAATTTAGCATTTTGAATTTTTGGGTTTTAAATTTGTGTTATTTGGTTAATTTGTCGCGTTTTTAATTCTCGTTATCGTTTTATTTTCTAATTGCTTTAATTGTTAATTTAGCTTATCTTTATTTTCTTTTGTGTTGAGTAGAATTAAAATCAAAATTCAAAATACTTGATATTCGAGCATCAAACAAAATACCTTTGCGGACTTCAAATTTAACTCTTGTCGGGATACGACATCCGGGAGATTAAATATTGTTTGCCCTCAAGCAATTTTTATATCAAACATGATACTCTCTATACTGTAATTAATTTGGTATTTTAGGTATATATTATATATCCTATTATCATCAAATCAATTTTTGACGCCGTTGCCGGGGAGAGGTGTACAATTTTCGCGAAGTATTTGAATTTAGTGCCTTGAAGATCCTTCCCCGTGAAGTTATTGTTTATAATTTTCTATTTTCTTTTATAAAACCATAAAAATACAAAAATATTTTGTTTTCAATTTATTTTATAAAATACCAAAAAATTAAAAAACTCAAAAATAACCGTTGTGTCACTTGTGAAAACGGCTACCCTTTAGATTTACAAACTATAAGAGAGGTTTAAGGAGGGTCGATCCAACGAACTTCGACCCGAAAGGAGAAGGTTTTTAAAACGCTTCGCGCTTACCCGCTCCTCAGCTTCTTTGTGTGTTTTTCTAGAAAGCTACCGTACACTTGTTCGATTATCGGTTACAAAAATATTTCTGTTCTATCTATTTTTTCGTATCTTGTTTTTAGTGCATGAGCACTCGCTCTACATCTTCTAATCTATTTTCTTCGCTTAGAGACCCCGAGAGTCTTATTCGACGAAGGAATTTAGGTGAACCGTCATCTCTTTTCGACTTCGAAGAAGTTATGAGCATTCCTCATAATAATATGGGACCGCCTCCTGCAGGCCCCCTTCCACCAAATAATGGTCCACCTCTGATGGTGAGACCTAATGGGCCAGCTCACCGATCGACGGAGGAGTTGTGCCAACCGTCTATAAATGGACGTGGCGGACCAATTGCCCCGATTCCAATCGAAGCTATGGATTTTAGACTTTGTCATCACATGATCCAACAAGTTCAAAATAATTGCCAATTTCACGGGTTACCGGGCGACGATGCTACTAGACATATTGACAAATTTTTGGAAATTACTCAATATATGAAGCAAAATCTGGTCGCCAATGACGCCCTCCGTTTATCTCTTTTCCCATATTCCTTGACGCATCATGCTATCGCATGGTATGATCGCCTTCCAAGGAATTCCATCCACTCTTTCGATGATATGATGAGGAAATTTCTCTCAAAATATTTTTCTCCTTCAATGGTGACTAAATTAAGGAACGAGATCACGAAATTTAAACAAAAACCGCACGAATCATTATTCGAGGCATATGAGCGTTATAAATTGTCCATTGATCGGTGTCCTAACCATAACATGCTTTTAGATACACAAATTGATATGTTTTATAATTGTTTGACATTAAGTCATCGGGACACCATCAATGCTGCAGCGGGAGGAACTTTTATGCAAAAGACACCAGAAGAATGTTACGAATTGATTGAGAACATGACCGCTCACCACAACCATTGGGACACTTCAGCAACTCAAGACGAGACGTCTAGAAATATCTCTTCTACTAACACTACCAAGAATCTAGAAGTTGCTCGACAATTGGAATTAATGAATAAGAATTTTCTAGAGATGATGAGACAAATACAATCGGTCAAATCTGTTAATCCTAAATGCAAGACTTATGGTGGTCCCCATTATTTTACCGAGTGCCCAGCCGTCGATGGCTACACTCAAGAGGCCGCTTATGCTACTACGGGTAACCACAATTTGGGGGGTAATTCCTACCAACCACAAGGTGACCGTAATTTGCTTAGCTATCGCTCGAATATTTACTAGGACACCCCGGGTTTCAATCATCTGACATGTGCAAATATTCAAAACGATACAATCAAAATCAAGGGAATTTTCAAGCCCAAATTTTCAAGCTCCGAACAATCAAGAAGAGGGCATATTTCTATCAAGGTAACAAACAATTATCAAGCTTCCGAATAATCAAGATCAAGTTCATCCTTCGATTGAGTTTTCGAACTATATCAAATTAATGAGACTAATATAAGAGAAAACTAGGCTCAAATTCATTAAACTAATATTTGAGAACCGGAAATGAGGAATGATTTTGAGACTGTACTATGACAAAAAATCTAAATGAGCTATAAAACTCATGCATGGCCAATGAAATTAAACATAATGAGCAGTTTCTTCCAACTGTAAAGTCCCTCGGGTGCGGGATCACTTCCTAGTTAATACCATTGCTAACCGAGAGGGTGACGTGAAAGCTATTACAACCCGAATGTGTTGCTTATATGGACTACGATTCTACCTACTCCTCTCACCCTCCCGAAGGAAGTGGAAACGTGAAACGAGGTGACAAGGACAAGGTGCAAAAACAAGTTAGGAAGTACCCATCAGTCCTACCTCCGGTTGTCATAGAACCCGATTCTTGAAGCCCGATGTTTCCTCGAAAGCCTTAACTAAACTGTCATTACCTTATCCTTATAAGCCTTAACTGACCAAACGCTCGCGAAAAAGCTAATAATCAATGTTGAAATTTCATTCTTTCAATGATTACCACTTCAATATTAGCATTCGGCGGATGCTCTTTCTTCATCTGCAAAGTTTGCTTCTAAGTTTAAGAGTCTTCTAAGGAAATAAGGAAAAGTTGTTCGAATTTAAGCATATTACTCCGCAATGAAATTTGCTCGGCGGTGCTCTCTAAAAAGTTGCCCGAAAAACTTGGACATCCTGCTAAATTTCTCATCCCGTGTGATTTTCCGGAGCTAGATGAGTGCTTAGCCTTGGTCGATCTTGGCGCTAGCATTAATCTAATGCCTCTTTCCGTATGGAAGCAACTTTCGCTCCCGAAACTCACTTCGACCCGCATGACACTCGAACTCGCAGACCGATCGGTCGCTCATCCGAAAGGTGTCGCCGAAGATGTTTTTGTGAAAGTAGGAAAGTTTTATTTTCCGGCCGACTTCGTTGTAGTTGATTACGATGTTGATCCTCGGGTTCCCCTCATCCTCGGGAGACCTTTCTTGAGGACGGCAAGAGCTTTAATCGATGTTTATGGTGAAGAATTAACTCTACGAGTCGATGATGAGGCCATTACGTTTAAAGTCGGGCAAACTTCGAGATACTCCCGTAGTTACGAAACGGTTAATCAAGTCAATGTCATAGACGTTGCTTGTGAGGAGTATGCTCAAGAAGTGCTCGGATTTTCAGATAGTTCGACAAGTGGCAATCCCACTCCTTCGGATCCTATCATTGCTTCTTCTTCCTCCTCGTTCACTCCTTTTGAAGGAGGAGATTTCATTTTGGAAGAGATTGAGACTTTTCTACGTACCCCGGAAGAGCTTTCTAACTTAGATGACGATTATTACGACACGGAGGGAGACATTCTTTACCTTGAGAAATTGTTGAATGAAGATCCTTCTCCGACTCTCCCTCCGTTGAAGAATGACGACCTTAAGCAAGTTGATGTTACTATGACTAAGCCTTCAATCGAAGAACCACCGGAACTCGAGCTTAAGGATTTACCTTCTCATTTAGAATATGCATTTTTAGAAGGAACCGATAAATTACCCGTCATAATTTCTAAAGAGTTAAAAAATGAAGAAAAGGCCGCCCTTTTAAAGGTTCTTAAGTCACACAAACGGGCCATCGCATGGAAAATTTCCGACATTAAGGGTATCGACCCTAGTTTTTGTACTCACAAGATCTTAATGGAAGACGACTTCAAACCGGCGGTTCAACATCAAAGAAGGGTGAATCCAAAAATTCATGAGGTTATCAAAAAGGAAGTTATCAAACTCCTTGATGCCGGATTGATTTACCCTATCTCCGATAGCCCATGGGTGAGTCCCGTTCATTGTGTGCCTAAGAAGGGTGGCATGACCGTAGTTGAAAACGAAGATAATGAGTTAATACCCACTAGGTTAGTTACGGGATGGCGAGTTTGTATTGATTACCGAAAGCTTAATGATGCCACTCGTAAAGACCATTTCCCGTTGCCTTTTATGGACCAAATGCTAGAACGTTTAGCAGGGAACGAATACTATTGTTTTTTAGATGGATTTTCCGGATATTTTCAAATTCCAATTGACCCGCAAGACCAAGAGAAGACTACCTTTACTTGCCCTTATGGGACGTTTGCCTACCGACGTATGCCTTTTGGCTTATGTAATGCTCCGGGCACGTTCCAAAGGTGCATGATGGCCATTTTTCACGATATGATCGAGGAAACAATGGAGGTCTTCATGGACGATTTCTCGGTCTTCGGGGATTCTTTCTCGTCTTGCCTTTCTCATTTAGACAAAATGCTAAAACGATGTGAAGACACTAATTTAGTTCTAAATTGGGAGAAGTGCCATTTTATGGTTAAAGAGGGCATTGTCCTCGGCCATAAAATTTCTAAGTCCAGGATTGAGGTTGACAGAGCTAAAGTTGATGTTATAGCTAAACTCCCTCATCTGACTTCCGTTAAAGGCGTTCGTAGTTTTTTTAGGTCATTTAAGATTTTTCTAAAAGGATTTTTCTAAAATCGCTCGACCGTTGAACCCATCTTCTGAAAAAGTAATCCCGTTTATTTTCTCAAAGATATGTATTGAAGCGGTTTATTATTACTTAAAAAGAAGTTTAACGAGCGATGTTTAGTTGCCCCGATTGGGACCTACCATTTGAAATTATGTGCGACGCTAGTGATTACGCGGTAGGAAAGTCTTGGGGAAACGTAAGACCAAACATTTTCAGCCTATACACTATGCAAGTAAGACCATGACGGATGCTCAAGCACACTACACGACTACAGAAAAATAATTATTAGCCGTGGTGTATGCTTTCGAGAAATTCTGGCCTTACTTAGTCTTATCGAAGACCATAGTGTATACGGACCACTCGGCTCTAAAGTATCTTCTTGCTAAGCAAGATGCTAAGCCGAGATTGCTCCGGTGGATTCTCCTACTCCAAGAATTTGATGTCATTATTCGTGATAAAAAAGGAGCGGAGAATCTCGCGGCCGACCATTTATCAAGATTAGAAAATCCTCATCCAAGTGATCTCGAGAAAAAGGAAATTACTGAAACATTTCCTCTCGAGACCCTCAGAATGATATCTTTTCATGGTGATTCTACCCCATGGTTTGCCGACATTGCAAATTACCATGCGAGAAATTTTATAGTGAAAGGGATGTCGTCCCAACAAAAGAAGAAATTATTTAAGGACGTAAAGCATTATTTTTGGGACGACCCCTACTTGTTTAAGATTTGTGCGGATCAAGTGATTCGACGATGTGTTCACGGCCAAGAAGTCGTTGATATCCTCACGGCTTGCCATAATGGACCCACTAGGGGACATCATGGTGCGAACTACATCGCTAAGAAAGTTTTTGATTCCGGTTTCTATTGGCCGACGATTTATCGTAATGCCTATAACATGGTGAACTCATGTGACTCATGTCAACGTCAAGGTAAAATCTCACAAAGGGACGAAATGCCTCAAAATGCAATTCAAGTATGCGAGATCTTTGACGTATGGGGCATCGATTTTATTGGATCATTCCCGTCTTCTCGAGGGAACAAGTACATTCTCGTGGCCGTTGACTACTTTTCTAAATGGGTTAAAGCAAAAGCGCTCCCCACTAACGATGCCCGAGTTGTCGTAAAATCCTTAAAATATCTCTTTGCTCGATTTGGAACTCCTCGTGCTATAATTAGTGATTGCGGTACTGATGTTTGCTAAAACACACATCATTTATACCCCGTTAAACACTATTAATTGGACTAAAAATGTTAAAATGTGGATAATTATCTTGCAAATATGTTTGTTTGGTATTTTTATGTCTAGCAGGTAAAAACAGATTAAAAACAATGTAAAAACGGGTATTTGCGGGTTCGGTCAATCAAGAGTGCTTATTATTCAAGCTGAGATAAAGTCAGGAAAAGTCCCTGAGCATACCAGTAGAAAGAGCATGAGAAAACGAGTCCAAAGGTGCCCTCAGATATTATTGGGCCAGCCAGTAACCCATTTTATAGGCCGGGCCAGCCCATCATTGCATGAGCCCATTTATAGCCCAACATAAATGAATTAAATGAACTCCGGGATCAAGCTTATGAGAATTCTTTAATCTACAAAGAGAAAACAAAGAAGATTCATGACTCCAAGATTAAGAACCGTGTTTTCAACGTTGGTGATCGAGTTCTTCTCTTCAATTCTTGATTAAAGATTTTCTTGGGCAAGCTCAAAACCCGTTGGACTAGACCGTTCATTGTTGCTTAAGTTTTCCCTTATCGAACCATCGAGTTATCTTAAACCGACGAACCAAACTTCAAGGTGATCCGATCATAGGACTTAAAACACTATTTTGGAGGGGACAACCATATGGTTTGTCTGGTTCTCCATAAACTTCCCATGGACCACTAAATTCAGGGCGAGTCAGGCTCGTGACTCGGTTAACAAAAACAAGTGCTTCGTGGGTGGAACAACATGCTTTCTCCCTAATAATAGTATATTAGTATAATAATTATGAATAAGTGTGACGTAAGGAGGCTCGCCTCTTCCTTTCTCGTGTTTTGTGGCTTATGTTTTATGTTCAGGATTGCCCGGATTGTGAAGACTCTCGTGCTCGTGGTTTTGTCCATCGTTCACTCGAGCTTCTATCCTTTACATGCTTATATTTGGGAATCTGATATCCTAGATCTTTTTTATTCACGTTTATGTATTAGCATAAATTAATAAACCGCTTTAGATTTACGTAGAGGACCCTTGAAACATCGATCTGACAATTTTAGTTTAGTATGGGGGATCTTTCGTTTGATGTTAATTGCATTTTGCATTGGCACTTTACGTAAATCCGTTTTACCACCCAAAAATACCCAAAAATTTGTGATTTTATGCACAAATTTTGAAAAATTCAATATAGATTAAGTGTTTTGTCACATAGTTTTGTCTTTTGAGATTAAATTTTGACTTGGTTCGTGAATGTTGCGCATCTTGCGTGACAATTAACCTTTATTAAATTTAAGCTTTTGATGGTCTTTTATTATAAGAGATTTAACGCGAATTCTAGCTTGAAAAGCCAAGAGTTTGCTAGTTTTCTTAATAGACTTTAAATATTGCAAAAGATTGTTTTTATTAGACTAAAGCATTCGCGGAATCTTTGTATAAATCTCTCTTGTTGTATTTTAAATTTGTGAAGAAGAGGAAAGAAATGATAGGTTGATTATATGTTTAGATGTTTAAAGCGTGAAGTCGTTGGATCTCTTTATAGGCTCATAGATGTTAATTGTGGCTTTTTGCTCCCACCAGCTTAATAAATGTTATATAATTGTTAAATAAATAAAGTTACTTTGGTTTTTGCGATTCTTAGTTTAGATCCCTTCGTAGAGATTCCTTCTGGTGAAAAAGTAGGTACACATCTGAGGTTTTGTCAGTGTTGTGGAAAATAGCTACTGATTCTTGACGGCTCGGGGGCTACATTGTCTAGGTAGTTAAAAGACCAATTGACTTGAAATTTGTCTAATAATTTTAATTAATAAATAAGATGTAATAAACCGATCGTTCGCAAATAAGACTTATGGATCATGGTCGGATCGCATACCGATGTAACAGTTGTTTAAAGGGTGGAGGTTAATAATAATTAGAGGATGAACTGTGGGCTAATAAAAAGTTCTTTTACTGGTCTTTCCTGGTCGGTTCGTTGCCGGATCGTGACCAGTCTTCATAAAGAAGGGCCCATAGTAAGAATAATCAAATCGAGATGATAAAAGTTTGTTGCATCTGTCGGTTCGCTTTTGGATGTTGCAGCCTTCAATAAAGTCGAGGATCACCTGGCTCGAAAATAAGGACTCATGGACCTTGGACGGCTCTGCTATTATACAGAAGAGGCAGTTGTTTAAAGGGATCCGGTCGGTTCTAATAATGTTGCTATAATAATATTAAGGAAAAAAGCCAATTTCGAATTCGGGGTTATTTAATAAACGCCTCCGTCTTGGATCGTAGCCTGAGTTGTTTCAGATGAAATAAAAAAGGATAACCCTAAAATCGTGTGAATTAGAACCTTAATGGGAACCTTATTCTCACCATAAGTCTCTTTTAGGATAATGATTTCAATCTAAATTATGGTCTAAACGGGTTTATCTTTATCAAAATAGGAACTTATTTATTTTGTCACCAATAATAAGGAATTAAATCCCCTTAGAGGATTTAGGAATATGGAGCAGAAAAAGTAGATATGCGTCACAATTTGCATTTATGGTAATGTTAGCATCTTAATTGCTATATTCAATGATTTCGTTTTTAAGATTGGTTTGGGGGAGGGTGTAAAATCGAGGGACGGTGAATTTTCCTTTTGGATATAGTTTTAAGTATTTCTTGTTACGTAAATCCGTAAAGTTATGATATAAAAAAATAATCGATAATAATATGTGTTTGATGTTTTCATATAATAATGGAAAAATCGGTCGTTTTAACTAGTGATTTCTTTATCCCTTAGATGAAACACTTAGTTACTTTTAAAAAGTAATTTGTCTAAGGGGGTTGTAATTTTTAGTTTTATATGTGTGAATATGTCATTGCTTAGAGGAAACAACAAATTGCTTAGTATGGGGATTTGTTATGTGTTTAATCACATATCGTTTTCCTTTTAAATGAGCTTAAAGGACCATTATTTATCTTGATATAATTGTATTTGTTTGTATTATGAATTTTACTGTGAAAGGTAACAATGATATACCAAAAATGGACAAAACGAAGCACAATTGGTCAAACCGAGCACGGGATTAGAAGAGCGATAAGAAAAGCGAAAGCACGAAGGCATATTCTTCATGTGGCTCAAACCACTATTCCATGCTTAGGCAGGGTTAGCCCATTTACACCTTAATGATATAAGTCCTTAAGCCTAAATTTAAATCCATAAATCCTTTATCCATTCCTGGCCCAAGAAAACAAAGTCCAAGCCCAACATCCCAACTCGGGTAAAAGTCAAAATGATAAAACGATTGGGTCAAAGTTATTGTTTATCTATCTGTTTTCCCTATCATTTTCACACACAATTAACGAACACAGGTTAAAATCTACCAATCTACCACTCACCCCTTCCTTCTGAAGCTTGACTGGACAACTCTGACTCATTCCATCCACGTGGCAATCTACATCTCCCATTGGTGGAAAGGTAATGGAGCATCAGGGCTCAAAAATGGATGATGGAAGGTTGTTTATGATAAAGGCTATGGTTAGGTGTTGAAGACGCTCCTCATGGGCCATAGAACCTTCTGCTTATTGTATTTATATAATAGAGAGCATGTCACATTGATAGGCTGTGTAATTTTTAATCTCGCTTTTAGTAGCTTATTAGTGTAATTTTTTGCTTATTGTCTTTTTATTGATGTAATTTCCTTTTAAAAGCCTTGTAATTCCTTTTGATATTAATAAAAATCTAGTTTCATTTAATTATGTTTTGAATTCTAGTGTTTCTTTTATACAAATTTGCTTAAAATGTGTTTGATATACTACTTAATAAGCTCAATAAGCTCTCTATTACTAATAAGCTAGTTTTCATTCAGTTTAGCTTTTTTAAGCTAAATGAATAGGGCATTCATTCAAATCTACTTAAAAATTAAATAAGACCATTTGAAGTTTATCCAGATCTAGAAGGGCTTATAGGGCTTATTCAGATCTTATTCCTTAAGCAGCTTGTAGATTTAAGCTCTTTTGAGCAATTTAGATCCCTGTTTATTTGGGATCAAGGTACTTCTCTTGTTTCACTTCTTAGCTTATTTACATGTTCAGCTTATCAAACTACTTAACTGTTTATTTATGTTGCTTAGTTGTGTTTATTCTATCTTAATTCGTGTCACACCCTGACAATGGCGGAAAACTCCGGGAATGCAACATAATGATCCAATCATAACTACAAGATACAAAATTGAGAAAACTACATTGCATAAACTCCAAGTGCTATGATGCCATCATCCTTGAACAAAAACCAAGTGATGTCCTAAATCGCAACTAAATTCCATCAATCTCTTTACAATATTCATAATGCACTCAGGAGGACCAAAATCCAAACTTATTCCAAAACATTGAAACTAAATCAAACAACAAGCGAGCAGACTTCAAACAAATTCCACACGGGATACTTCTAAAGTCTGCTATCAATTACTAACTACTTCTTCTTTCACTTCACCTGAAAATGATACTCGAAAACGTCAACAATAATGTTGGTGAGCTCGTAGGTTTGACCTTAAACCCAAAAGATGTGCCAATATTTCAACAGTGGACAATAGTGTTATATGACAGTGAATATATGCAAACAACCTTAGCATCACCGCTAATCAATAACCATATGTCACTTACGCACCTAAAGGGCCTACCAGCTGGAGCACTAAAATTAGGGCAGGACCACACACAAACCTGGGTAGGCGTACCCATCCGCTCTATAATGCAAAGATACTGGTAGGCGTACCCGTCTGATCCAATACTATCACAAATACTGGGTACGCGTACCCATCTGATCCAAACAATCATGCATCACATAATATTCACATAGTAGTCATAAGCACATAACTTGTCCCAAAAACAAAACCACATTTCGCACAGATTAATTCAAAACATTTCAAAACACATTTGAGTATCATTTTCCCCCAACGAAAAAACCAGTAAAAAGTGGGGCTACGAGAACTCACCTCAAGCAAGTCTTTAGCAACCAACTCTTAATCACACAAGCAAATGCAACGACGCCCGTACACGACCTAGTCCAGTTAATGTCCCAATTTAATCATCCAATTCCAAAACAATCTTCACGTTTGATGCATAGAGTTTAGACGCGTTGTACAATTACCCAAAACAATTTAGTGGTGTGATGGTTGACGACTTAACTCCACAATCATATCAATCTCATTCCTCGATAATACATACTTATACTATTTAGCGTAAATAGATAAGTAATATAATAAATATTTATAATTATTAATTATAAATATTTATCTCGACAAGTCATTCGGTAACATCTTAGTCACTTCAAATAGTCTTATCGTTAAAAAGAAATGTATTTACTCATAATAAACACTTTAGAGAAGTTTCGAGAAAAATTATATTTTTCGTCTTTTAGTGAATTTATTAAATAAATAAAATAAAATAATTAAATATTATTTTATTATTTAAAATTAAAAATCATGTTTTTAAGAAATTTCTAGTATAACTTTTTACGAATTTCGATCATGACTCGTACGTACTTATACAACGTTTTCCAAAGTTTCAATCCTATTTTTAACATTTTTCATAAATTCGGAACTTTTGAACAAAAATTCAAATCCCAAAATCTAAATCTTTAACGCTTACCAACACGTTTTTCCCAAAATATCGTTCAATATAACTTCGTAAATACATTTCCACTTTCAAAAGTCATCAAAATTCTATACACTATTTCATATCGCTCTTTGGGCCGTAGGGCCCAACAAGGGTCCATTATCGTACTCCTTTACAGTCCAATTACTATTTAAGTCCAAAACTAATAGTCCGTGTACTATGTAAGTTTATACTTATATGTAAAAATTAATCCGGACCCACAATAATCCTCCAATTAGCCGCGACTCAATTAGACTTATTGGGTCCGTGAGTCCAAAAACTCCAGAATACGTATATTAAGCTTGAAAAATAAGCTAATAAGGCTTAAGTAGTGCATTTGGTTACTAACCTTAAGCCTCAAAATAGTCCCACAACATGCGACCATAACTCTCATAAAATTAATCAAAATCAACTTTCCTAGTGATTATGGAAGTGGTTCGTGTTAGTCATATTAGCCCAAAATAAGCAAGAAATAGCTTAAAATAAGTACGAATAAACTATACAAGCTTATCTAAAAATAAAGCATTCTAGCATCATAATTTGATTCAACCATCACGAACCACACATAATACTACAAAATCTCTCTTTTTCTTTTTCTTTCACTCGAACCAAAACATCCCTTTTCTTTGTTCATTCTAAAATTAATTTTCACAACGATTAAGTGTACAACTAAACATCTATGTCTTAAAAATAAATCCAAAAGGACAAATGAAATTTATATTTGAAAACTTTCAAGAAAATCTTCAAATGTGTAGATTTCGACACGAACCCGGACAACACAAACGTTGTTAAATGAATTCACAAACACTCGTATCAACTCGGTATATCATGTTCTTCGATCGAAGTTCGGAAAATGTTATGGGATGGTGGTTTTGGGTGGCGGGAGACATAGCAACCACACACTAATCAAAGTGTGTGGTCTATTTTTTTTGAAATGAATGTAAAATAATGGAAACCTTATAGTAAATGAAATATGAGTGTAACAAGGTTAGACAAAGGAGATAAATCATGCCTACTTGTCTCTACTTGTTTTGAACCGGATATGCATCCTAGGGGTGTCAGGTTCTTTTTTCGTGTCGGGATCATTAAATACTCGTTTATTCTCAACCGTAAAACTTTCCACCAAAGTTAAATAGAAATTTTTTTCACTTTATAATAATAACTTTTCCATTAACCTAGAGTATTTTCACGACATATTTTCACTTTAAACTCTTCAAAAAAATCATTTGGTCATAACGGGCGTGTCGGACTAGTTTTGTGGCACTTTCTCAAAATTCACGGGTCAAACACCCGGAATACACATAACACAAATAATACATTCAAAATTGATTATTTATCACATAAACCTCAATCTCACATATTCAAAAATTCACACCGTCAACACGGTATAAATTGAATAAAGTGACAAAAAGTCAAATAGTCAAAGGACTATAAATGAAATATTCAGAACACAAAATGGGCAAAGGTTACATTCTACCCCCTTAAAAGAATTTTGTCCCCGAAATTTAACTATTAACATTACTAAACAAATGCGGGTATTTCAATTTCATCTGATCTTCACGTTACCACGTGAATTCAGGGCACGTTTCATTTCCACGGAAACTAGACGATGGCAATCAACTCGCTTCAACTTCTTAAACTCTCTTTCCAAGATTTCCACGGGCTCTTCCTTAAAATTCAACTTTGCATCAACTCGAATCTCATCCAAAGGCACTTGCAGTGTTGGATCAGCTAAACACTTCTTAAGGTTCGACACGTGGAACGTGTCATGAAAACCATTCAATTCCTACGGCTATTTCTAATCGATAGGCTACAGGGCCTATTTTCTTAAAAATCTCAAATGGTCCAACAAACCTAGGTGCTAACTTTCCCTTTTTCCCAAAGCGTACCACACCTTTCTAAGGCGACACTTTGAGCAAGATATAGTCACCTACACTAAACTCTAGAGGCTTTCCACCTTATTCATATGCATAATTTTTTGACGGGGGAATTTTTTTTTTTTATTTTTTTATCTCTCGGGGGACTTTATCTTTCTTTTCTCTATTCTTTCTTTCGTTCAATTTTACGCGTAGCTTTAAAGTCTATCCTTATTATGCGAGAATCTTCTTAGCTAGTCTTTGTACTAACTCGGGTCCTATCAAACTGACCTTCTCAACCTCGTCCCACTATAATTGGCGACGACACTTTATACCATACAAGGCTCAAAGAAGCACATCTCACCTGAATGAAAATATTGTTATACGAAACTCAAACAGGATGATAGACTCATCCCTGACTTCCTCCGAAGTCCAGGACGCACACTCTAAGCATGTCTTCTAAAGTCTGAATAGAATGATCACTCTAACCATCAGTCTGAAGGTGATAAGCCGTACTCATTTCTAAACGAGTCCCTAATGCCTCTTGCATTGACTGCCAAAACCTCGATGTGAAACAACTATCACGATCTGATGTAATCGAGATCGGCACACCATGTCTAGTAACTATCTTATTCAAATACAATCTAGCCAAGCTTTCCATCTTATAATCCTTACGCATAGGTAGAAAATAAGCATACTTAGTCAATCGGTCCACAATGACCCAGATTGTATCATGCCCACTACTAGTTCTAGGCAACTTAGTCACAAAATCCATAGTTATCCCTTCCCATTTCCATACGGGTATCTCAGGCTGCTAGAGCAGGCCAGATGGCCTTTGATGCTCAGCCTTAACCTTCAGACAAGTGAAACACTTACTAACATACTCTGCTATATCCTTTTTCATTCCAGGCCACCAATACCTATCTCTCAAATCATGATACATCTTATTAGCTCCTGGGTGTACAGAGTACTTCGACTTATGGGCTTCATCCAATATTAGTGTTCTCACCCCACCCTTCAAAGGTACCCATATTCGATCCAGGTAGTACAAAGTTCCATCACTTCTCTGTTCTATCATCTCATCTAAACCTTTCTGCAATCCTGCAAACTCATCCACAGCCTCCTTCTAAGCTGCCAGTATCATATCCTTGATACTCGACTGAAGGATCATATTCATATATCTAACTCTGTTAGGCTTTACTCTTTCCTTCCTACTCATCAACCACCACATTCGCCTTACCAGGATGGTTGCAAATTTCACCGTCATAATCACTAAACAACTCTATCCAGCGACGCTGTCGCATATTCAACTCTTTTCTGACTAAAGATATGCTGAAGACTCTTATAATCCATATAGATGACACTCTTTGTCCCATACAGATAATGTCTCCAGATCTTAAGTGCAAACACAACCACACCCAACTCTAAATCATGGGTAGTATAATTCTTCTCATGAATTTTCAACTGCCTAGACGCATAGGCTATCACTTTACCTCTTTGCATTAACACACAGCCTAGTCCTATCCTGGATGCATCACAATATACCACAAGGTCTTCCGGTCCATCAGGGAGAGCTAGAACAGGCGCATTACACAACTTATCCTTCAAGGTCTGAAATGCCAATTCTTATTCCTCACCCTAATCGAAAGTCTTACTCTTCTAAGTCAAGATAGTAAAAGACTTAGCTATCTTAGAGAAGTTCTCAATGAACCTACAGTAATACCCAGCCAATCCTAAGAATGAACAAACCTTAGTCAGAGTTCTAGGGGCTTTCCAATTCTTGACAGCTTCAATCTTACTAGGTTCCACATAAATCTCGTTATCATTTATCACATGCCCCCCCCCCTAGATTCTGCACCTTCTCTTTGCTAGAATTCACACTTAAGATAACATTAGCTACAGTTTCTAACTTTTTGAGCAGTTCCAAGGACTAACTTAAGTGCTCTACATGACTCCTCTTGTGTCTTTTAGTTGATTAATCGAATACGTCTTTATACACCCTACTATCACAAATCTTATTCAGATACAACCTTAAAAACTCTTATTCATCAATCCATAATATGGCTGGTGACTGTAGTCAGACCAATAGGGCATTACAGTGAACTCAAAATATCCATAACGAGTTCTAAACGCAGTCTTTGAGATGTCATCCTTATGCACTCTTAGCTAATGGTATCCAGACCTAAGATCTATCTTTGAGAAAAAATCTGCGACCCTTGCAGTTGATCAAATAGATCATCAATTATAGGAAGTGGATAATGATTCTTAACAGTCAACGTTTAAAATATCTTATAATCAATACAATTCCTAAAGAATTCCATCTTTTTCTTAACAAACAATACGCCTCTCCCCAAGGCTGACACACACTTGGTGAATGAAAACTTTGTCTTAGAGTTCTTGACGTTGGTCCCAGGACAACTCCTCCATATTAAGAAGGTGCCAAACATTAGGGAGACCTTGCTAACGCCGTTGCTACAGGGATTAACTCATCCATAAAATCAATTTCCGTTATAGGCGGTAATCCAGATAGATCATCCAGGAGATACCTCAGGAAAATCTCTAACCACAACAATATCTTCTTGTTTCTTATCACTAGCCTTAGCACTCATCAACAATCTCGCTTTCTCTTCTGGTCTCTCTCCTACTACTCTAAGCACATTGCCATCCGGTAGTGGTATCCTCACTACCTTCTCATGGCAAATTAATTCATCCTTATAGTTAAAAAAACCAGGCCATACTTATAGCTACAAATCAAAATTCCCATGTCCAAAAGGTATTCAAATTGATGTTAAAGACATGACCTCGATTTTAGTTTGCACACTTAATAACACTTATCAATTTCTTACTAGCTGCCTGCTTTGCTATCTCAATCTCTATTTAATAACCTAAATCGCTGGGGCTCTAAGCCTAAGAGAGGTATAAAAGTAGTAGAAACAAAATATAGTCGGCACCATAGTCAAATAAAGGCAGTGGTATATTGGATCGTTCAATGTTAAACGTACCAGTCGCATTGTTCGGCTCCTGGCGAGCTTCCTCTGCTCCACATGAATGCCTACCCCTAGCCTGGTTCCCTTGGTTTCCACGACCCTGACCCCCGTTATTAGCAGCAACTTGATTTGGACGATTTCCTTCCGGTTCTTGTGCTCTATTCAATCTAGGGCAAGCTGACCTGACATGGTCGGTCTCTTTACCATACTATAACATGCTATATACAGTTGGTTTCTAGCACATTGGCTGGATTCACATTCTCGGCATAAACCTCTACATATCCTTTGCCAAAATGGACCTGGGCAGGTTACAGTTGAAGCATGTGCGACTAGGCCCTCCGGGTGCATGGTAGGAGTTGTAGGTGGTACACTTGGACCAAGTACCCATATTCTCTCTTCCTACAGGGTTTACAGTAGTAGCAAAAACATTCCTAATCCTAGTCCTCTTATTGTCATCCCTACCATTCTTATCCTTGCTAGTTTCCCCCACATTTCGTCTTTTCTTAATTTTCTTAATTGATCCATTTCATTAAAGCCTCATCGGTTTAGTGCACATAAATCTGTATGCATTCTGTATAGTTTTGGCTATTGCTGCACCATCCTATAGATTTGTGGAACAAGGACATATACATACCTTTCAATCATCATACTCTCAGGAGTTACCAAAAAATGGGAACACCTACCCAACTCATGAAACCTATCAGTATACGCAGCATGGCCAGCCTCGACCACAACGTGATTCCACAACTCAGATTCAACACTTTTGATCTTATGACTAGGTCAAATCTTGTATTCTTTAACTTAAAGTCATTCCATGACATACTAACAGCAACTCCTGGCTTTGCGTGCGGATCTGAGAGTTTTCCACACGTTAAAGCCTTACTCACAATATACAGCAGTGTATTTCACTTTTTGGTCAATACTACAACCACTCATATCTTGCACAGAACTCTATTTTCTCAATCCAAGGAGTAAAAAACTACAGCTACTTCCCTTACCATCGATCCTTAGGGTTACAAGCTAAGTAATACTTATATATTACAACATACACGGTTGCCATTCACTTATCACATTCCACACGTTCCTCTGAACGTTCTCATTAACCACATTACCATTAATGATTTCCAACATTCTTTTTTCCAGGTTACAAACTGAGTCAACAGGCGGGTAAGAGTTCTGCAATTGCCTGGGCAATGATACTGGGTAGGCGTACCCATCCGATCCAAACAATCATGCATCACATAATATTCACATAGCAGTCATAAGCACATAACTTGTCCCAAAAACAAAACCACATTTCGCACAGATCAATTCAAAACATTTCAAAACACATTTGAGTATCATTTTCCCCCAACGGAAAAACCAGTAAAAAGTGGGGCTACGAGAACTCACCTCAAGCAAGTCTTTAGCTACCCAATCTCAATCACACAAGCAAATGCAACGACGCCCGCACACGACCTAGTCCAGTTAATGTCTCAATTTAATCATCCAATTCCAAAACAATCTTCATGTTTGATGCATAGAGTTTAGACGCGTTGTACAATTACCCAAAACAATTTAGTGGTGTGATGGTTGACGACTTAACTCCACAATCATATCAATCTCATTCCTCGATAATACATACTTATACTATTTAGCGTAAATAGATAAGTAATATAATAAATATTTATAATTATTAATTATAAATATATCTCGACAAGTCCATTCGGTACACCTTAGTCACTTCAAAATAATCATTATACGGTTGAAAATGAAACGCTTACTCATAATAAACACATTAGGGAAGTTTCGAGAAAAAATATATTTTTTGTCTTTTAGTGAAAATAAATAAATAATTAAATATTATTAAAAAATCAAAAATCATGTTTTTAAGAAAATTTCTAAGTATAAACTTTTTACGAAATTTCGACATGACCCGTACATTTATACAACGTTTTCCAAGGTTTCAAACCTTATTTTCAACAATTTTTCACAAATTCGACACTTTTCGACAAAATTCCAAAATCTCAATCTTTAACACTTACCAACACTTTTCCTCCAAAATATCATTTAATATCACTTCGTAAATACATTTTCCTTTTCAAAATTCCGACAAAGTTTTCATAACTACTAAATATCGCTTATTGGGCCTTAAGGCCCAACAAGGGTCCATTAGGACATTTATATGTCCAAAATATAATCCAAGTCCAAAACCAAGGTTCATTTATATATATAAGTATATACATATTTGTAAAAATAATCCGGACCACAATAAGCCCTCCCAATAAGCCGTGGCTCAAACAGACTTATTAGGCCGTGAGTCCATAAGCTCCAAAATACGTACATTAAGCTTGAAAATAAGCTATTAAGCTATATATCGCTTTTGGTTACTACCATAAGTCTCAAAAATAGTCCACAACATATGCCATAACACAAAAATAATCAAAAATCACTTCCCTAGTGATCTTGATAAAAATAATCAAAAATCCGTTTCGTTTTAAAAAATTGATTTTTACAACGATCAACTTGTACAACTAACATCTATGCATCAAAATAAACCCAAAAGGACAAACGAAATTTCTAGCATCATATATTATTCAACCATCACGACCACAACATCAAAACTACAAAAACCTTCTTTTTCCTTTTTACTATTCACGAACCAAACACCACCCTTTTTTATTCATTTCGCTTTCAAAAATCGATTTTCACAACGATCAACTTGTACAACTAACATCTATGCATCAAAATAAACCCAAAAGGACAAACAAAATTTAAATTTGAAAACTTACAAGAAAATATTCAAATTTGTAGATTTCGACACGAACCGGACAACCCAAACGTTGTTTAAATGAATAACCAAACACTAGAATCAACCCCAAATATTTATGTCTTCATGTTTTCTTGATCAAACTTTAAAAATTATGAGAGTGTGTGTGTTGTAGGTGCGGACGAACACAAGAGAGAAGGGAGAGGATATTTTTTGATTTTGAAAATGAATTATGTGTAAAAATGAGGATAAAGAAAACATCTTATGTACAATTTGGACAAGGTTAGCTAAAATTAAGCCACCTTGTCTCCCTAGTCTTCTTTTGACCGGTCATGGAATCCCATGGGGTCTCAGGCCTTTTTTTCTTGTCGGGATCACTTAAATACTCGTAAAACTCAACCGTAAAATTTACCCCAAAGTTAATTAGCACTTTTATTCACTTTAGAAATACTTTTCCATTAACCTAGAGTATTTACACGACATATTTTCACTTTACACCCTTCAAAACTCATTTGGACATTAACGGACGTGTCAGACTCGTTTTTCAGCATTTCTCAAAATTCACGGGTCAAACCACCCGGAATACACATAACACAATAATACCTTCCAAAAGGGATTATTAATCACAATAAACCACAATTCATCACATATCTCATAAAATCACCACCGTTAACACGATACAAAAATCTGAATAAACTGACAAAAGTCAAATAGTCAAAGGACTATAAATGAAATATTCAGAACACAAAAAGGGCAAAGGTTACATTCTACCCCCCTTAAAAGAATTTCGTCCCCGAAATTCAACTACTAACATCACTAAACAAATGCGGGTACTTCAATTTCATCTGATCTTCACGTTCCTACGTGAATTCAGGGCCACGTTTCGAATTCCCACCGAAACCTGACGTTGGCACAAATCCTACTACGCTTAATCTTCTTAAACTCTATTTTCAAAATTTCCACAGCTTTCCATAAAATTCAACTTAGCATCAACTTGAATCTCATCCAAAGGCACTTGCAGTGTTGGATCAGCCAAACACTTCTTAAGGTTCGACACGTGGAACGTGTCATGAACACCATTCAATTCCTCAGGCAAATCTAATCGATAGGCCACAAGGCCTACTTTCTCAATAATCTCAAACGGTCCAACAAACCTAGGTGCTAACTTCCCTTTCTTCCCAAAGCGTACCACACCTTTCCAAGGCGACACTTTGAGCAAGACATAGTCACCTACACTAAACTCTAGAGGCTTCCTCCTCTTATCAGCATAACGTTTCTGACGATCACGCGCAACCTTAAGTCTATCCTTAATCTGCGAGATCTTCTCAGTAGTCTCTTGTACTAACTCAGGTCCTATCAACTGACCTTCTCCAACCTCAGCCCACATAATTGGCGAACGACACTTTCTACCATACAATGCCTCAAACGGAGCACATCTCACACTAGAATGATAACTATTGTTATACGAAAACTCAACCAACGGAAGATGAACATCCCAACTTCCTTCGAAGTCCAAGACGCACGCTCTAAGCATGTCTTCCAAAGTCTGAATAGTACGCTCACTCTGACCATCGGTCTGAGGGTGATAAGCCGTACTCATATCTAAACGAGTCCCTAATGCCTCTTGCATTGACTGCCAAAACCTTGATGTGAAACGACTATCACGATCCGATATAATCGAGATCGGCACACCATGTCTAGCAACTATCTTATTCAAATACAATCTAGCCAACCTTTCCATCTTATAATCCTCACGCATAGGTAGAAAATGAGCAGACTTAGTCAATCGGTCCACAATGACCCAGATTGTGTCATGCCCACTACTAGTCCTAGGCAACTTAGTCACAAAATCCATAGCTATTCCTTCCCATTTCCATACGGGAATCTCAGGTTGCTGGAGCAAGCCAGATGGCCTTTGATGCTCAGCCTTAACCTTCAGACAAGTCAAACACTTACTAACATACTCAGCTATATCCTTTTTCATTCTAGGCCACTAATCACATATTTCTTAAAGCATATTAAATCTTATCAGCTCCTGGCGTACCTGAGTAATTGTCTTATGGGCTTCATCCATTATCATGGTTCTCACCCCACCCTTCAAAGGTACCCATATTTGATCCAGGTAGTACAAAGTTCCATCACTTCTCTTTTCTATCATCTCATCTAAACCTTTTTGCAATACTGCAAACTCATCCATAGCCTCCTTCTGAGCCGTCAGTATCCTATCTTTGATACTCGATGACGATATATTCATAACTTAACTCTCTTAGGCTTTACTCTTTCCTTCCTACTTAGGGCATCAGCCACCACATTCGCCTTACCAGGATGGTAGCGAATTTCACAGTCATAATCACTAAACAACTCTATCCAGTGACGCTGTCGCATATTCAACTCTTTCTGGCTAAAGATATGCTGAAGACTCTTATGGTCCGTATAGATGACACTCTTTGTCCCATACAGATAATGTCTCTAGATCTTAAGTGCAAACATAACCGCACCCAACTCTAAATCATGGGTAGTATAATTCTCCTCATGAATTTTCAACTGCCTAGACGCATAGGTTATCACTTTACCTCTTTGCATTAACACATAACCTAGTCCTATCCCGGACGCATCACAATATACCATAATGTCTTCTGATCTATCGAGGAGAGCTAGAACCGGCGCATTACACAACTTATCCTTCAAGGTCTGAAATGCCAATTCCTGTTCCTCACCCCAATCGAAAGTCTTACTCTTCTGAGTCAAGATATTAAGAGACTTAGCTATCTTATAAAAGTTCTCAATGAACCTACGGTAATACCCAGCCAATCCTAAGAACGAACGAACCTCAGTCGGAGTTCTAGGGGCTTTCCAATTCTTAACAGCTTTAATCTTACTAGGGTCCACATGAATTCCATTACCATTTATCACATGCCCAAGAAACTGCACTTCTCTTAGCCAGAATTCACACTTAGAAAACTTAGCATACAATTTCTCCTTTTTAGAAGTTCCAAGACTACCTTAAATGTTCTACATGCTCCCTCTTGAGTCTTAGGAGCTTGATTAAGATATCGTCTATAAACACTATCACAAACTTATCAAGATACGACCTACAAACTCTATTCATCAAATCTATAAATATTGCTGGTGCATTAGTCAGACCAAAGGGCATTATAGTGAACTCGAAATGTCCATAACGAGTTTTAAACGCAGTCGTTGGTATGTCATCCTCGTGCACTCTCAGCAGATGGTATCCAGACCTAAGATCTATCTTTAAGAAAAACTGCGACCCTTGCAGTTGATCAAATAGATCATCAATTCTAGGAAGCGGATAACGATTCTTAACGGTCAACTTGTTTAATTCTCTATAATCAATGCACATCCTAAAAGACCATCCTTTTTCTTAACGAACTACACCGGCGCTCCCCAAGGCGATGAACTTGGTAGAATGAAACCTTTGTCTTGGAGTTCCTTGAGTTGTCCTGACAACTCCTCCAATTCAGAAGGTGCCAAACGATAAGGAGACTTTGCTACCGGCATTGCTCTAGGGGTTAACTCAATCCGAAACTCAATTTCCTGAATAGGCGGTAATCCAAATAGATCATCCGGGAATACCTCAGGAAAATCTCTAACCACAACAACCTCTTCTTGTTTCTTATCACTAGCCTTAGCACTCATCAACAATCTTGCTTTCTCTTTCGGTCTCTCTCCTACTACTTTAAGCACCATGCATATCTGGTAGTGGTATCCTCATCTTCCTTTCTCATGGCAAAATTATTTCAGCCCCTTTTAATTTATAATTTGACAATACAGGTCCATACCTATAATCATATCAAAACTTCCATGCCCAAAAGGTATCAAATCGATGTCAAAGACATGACCCTTGATTCCTAGGAACCTTATCAATCTCTACTAGCTGCCCGCTAGCTATCTCAATCTCATATCTAAAACCTAAGTTGCTGGGCTCTAAGCCTAACAGAGGTATAAAAGTAGTAGAAAAAAACTATAGTCGACACCAGAGTCAAATAAGGTAGTGGCTAAAAGATCGTTCAAAGTAAACGTACCCGTCACAATGTTCGAATCCTTGCGAGCTTCCTCTGCTCCCAACATGAATGCCCTACCCCTAGCCTGGTTCCTTTGGTTTCCACAACCCTGACCCCCGTTATTAGAAGCAACTTGATTTGGATGATTTTTCTCCGACCCTATTGTGCCCTTATTCACCCTAAGGACAAACTGAACTGAAATGGTCGGTAATACCACACTAATTTACATGGCACTAACGTTGGGTTTCTGCATTAACAGGATTCACATCTCGGCACACAAATATTATCCTTACCAAATGTCCCGGGCGGTTTCACGTTTGTGCTATAGTGAGACAAGGCCTCTGGGTGCATGGTAGGAGTTGCAGGTGGTACACTTGGGCCAAGTACCCGTATTCTATCTTCTCAGGTACAGTAGTAGCAAAAGGCATTCCTTGTCTAGTCCTCTTATTATATCTCTACCATTCTTAAAAAAAATCCTTACTTATTCCCCACTTTCCTCTTTTCTTCACCTTCTTAATTGATCCATTTCCTAACAGCCTAATACCGAAACAGTGCATCGGAAATCTGTAACTGCCATTTGCTAGTCTTGGCTCCGTTGCTGCCACCATCCCATGGATTTGTAGAGCAAGGCCATACACATACCTTTCAATCATCCTACTCTCTAGAGTTACCAAATGTGGAACTAACCTAGCCAACTCATGAAACCTATCAGTATACGCAGCATGGCCAGCCCCGACCATGTTCAGTGATACTATAACTTCAGATTCTAACTGTTGCATTCATGACTAGGATAAAGAATCTATTTAGCTCCATATTCTTTAAGTCAATTAATGACATACTAACAACAACTTCCCGGCTTAGCGTGCAGATCTGAGAGTTCCACCACGTTAAAGCCTTACCCACAAATGAACCAGTAGTGTATTTCACTTTTTGGTCAATACTACAACCACTCATATCATGCAATATAATGATCAATCATAACACAAGATACAAAATAGAGAAAACTACATTGCAAAAACTCCAAGTGCTATGAAGACCATCAACCTCGAAAACAAACTCGAGTGTCCTGAAGAGACATTTTCAACAGACATCTCTTGTCGTTGTGGTGCGAGGTCTGAACTGTTGTGATCAGACATCATTCTGATGATCATCAGATCAAAATTCCTTGAAGACCTATTTTCTGAGACATCAGATCAACAGACATCTCTTGTCGTTGTGGTGCGAGGTCTGAACTGTCGCAGCGGAATAAGGGTCCGGGGCGTGTTACTTCATAGATCAATAACACAAGATATATATTGAACGACCAAAAAGTCATTTAAAACCGATACATTGGATTTAACAAAGTATTTGTTACATAAGCCTGAAGCTTCAGATGTTTACTTGTTCAAAATACAAAGATTTCTAGCCCATAACAGATATACAAAATGTGATGCGACAAAATCTTTAATGAATGATATCCAAATCAAAACCACCAATGTATCCCTTGTACCTCGTGCTTATTGACCTCTTGAAAAACATTGCTTTAAAACGTCAACAATAATGTTGGTGAATTCATAGGTTTGATAAATCCTATATTGTAGGACCAAAATACAAGATTACCCAAGTATATGATAATGCAACAGATGCAGACATCATATAAATGTAATTACGTTGCCCTAAGCTCATGACACTGAAGCTCGACATAAATAAATAGCAATATAAAATTGCCCACATTGCCCGTATTGATGTTCTAACCCGCAACTAGAGATGCAAATCATAACCGGTTTTTTTAAAAACCGGTCCAAAAAACCGGAACCGGTTTTTAAAAAAACCGGTTTTTTTTAACCGAACCGGTTAGACCGGTTTTCGGGTTTAATAAGCGACCGGTTTTATCCGGTTTTTTAAAATAACCGGTTTTAACCGGGTTTTTTTTATATCCGTTATAAAAAAACCGGTTTTAACCGGTCAACAAAGTCGGTCAACTAGCCGTTATAAAAAAACCAGTTTTAACCGGTTAAAACCGGTTTTAACCGTTTTAAAAAAAAAAAACCGAACGGTCATATAGCCGTTTTATATACGTTTTTTTTGTTTTTTTAATGGATTGAGTATAACGGGTGATGGCAATGCCGAAGCTCGACATACTTGAGTACACTAATATGTTTTCGGGTGATGGCCATGCCGAAGCTCGAAATGTATTAGTATTTATATATTTTTAGTTGTATAATTGTATTGTTTAAATAAAAGTTATGGTTGTATT
>BQNB010067246.1:0-34265 GCA_026074375.1 Tanacetum coccineum | reverse complement strand
AGAAGTGACACATGTCACTCTATGATGTGATTTTCTAAAATAAAATGGATGGTCAAGATTGCACTCCTTATCTTAATTTTTGATGGGACCCCCATTGTAAATGCTTTATATAATAGTATAGATAAGATTGTGATAACGATGGACTGATTTTCATAGATGAATAAACACCCGCCATTTATGTATGATGATTATTGGATGTTGTTTGATCTAATAGTATGGTTTTTGAAACATCATGTGTTGTGTTTTTCGTGTGAAATTTGCAGTGAGATCATATGGGGTGTTTTTTTATGGAGATTACAGGAGAGGCGCTATACACAGTGGAATGCAAGTAGTATCGGAATAAATCAAGTAATTGAATGAGTAAATTGATAATAGAAAAACTATAATAACCCTTAGATGATATATTTTTTTATTAAGACAATTTCATTTATATCCATACAAAACATGTAAATTAAATCAATATCTTTACAAATTTAATAATTACGTCAATATCATTTTAAAACTTAATAGCACTCATATTCGCCCAAAACACAATTAAATTATATTTTTGATGATTAAACTGTCACTCACCTCTTAATTAATAATAAGTTAAATGACTATTTTAACCCTCTATCAGTTATAGTTGTTCTTGCATTTTGAGCGGAGCTCCATTATTTTAAGGGTTAAAGCTATTAAATAACAACGTATTTTTCAAAATAATCCGACTTAGGTAACTTACTTTTTATTATCTATTTACGTAATGAAACTTGTTATAACATGTAAATATTAGTAATATTACCGGCTGAGTTAACAAATAATTAAAATTTAATTTTCTTTTCCTACGTGAATATTCCAATGCATTTAAACCTGGCTGAGTTAACACTATCCATTTTGCTTGTTACCGACTCAGGGGATTAAACCTGATTCTTTACAATTATAACCCTACCTATTTACCATTTCCCTCAAATTATAAACCCTGAAAATCAATTATGTCTTCTTCCTCTAATAACTCAAATTTATCATGCGAATGTGATCTCCCATCGAGAGTTTTAACAGCTTGGACTCCCACAAACCCTGCTCGCAAATTCTTGGTTTGCCCTAATCGATCGATAAATCATCATTCCATTTTCTTAGTGCAATACGATTATTATTTCAAATAGGAATAATGTTTTCGATTGTTTGATCGGTTGTAGAGACAAATGTGCTAAATGGGTTTGGTATGATGAAGAGCTTGATTCTGATTGGTATATGATGCACTTGTACGAGATATACACTCAACTTAATCCTAATCAAAGACGTCAATTACACACTGAAACAAGCTGCCAAGCAAGGATTGAAGAACTTGAAGACCTTTTTAGTTATTGCAATTGTAATCTCTTTGGTGTTATCTTTGAAGTAGCAATTGTAGTTTGTTAGTGGTTTGTAGTTTGTGGATAGATTGGGTAGTTTTGTTTGTCTCTTAGGCAGTGGTATACCCTCTTTCTAACTTTGACTTTTGTCAAGTCAAACTGCATTCCATTTGGTCTTCTAGTTGGAACCTAAGTGGTAACTTGTAATGATTTGTAAGATTTGTTTGCAATGAAAGAATGTTATTTATCAAAATTATTTATCCCTTGTATGTACCTTGTTACCAAGACTGTCAAACATTCATGTTAAAACAAAATAGAATACAGTCAAAGGCATGTGTAAACACAATCTAAATGGCAATACAGAATCTAAATGGCAATAGAAAATGACATAAAACAAACAACTCCATTCATTAAAGTACTGCATCTTATGCATTGCTTTAACCCATACAGTCAAAGGCATGTAAGGAACAAGGACCCCATTGTTTTCTACAAAAAACAACATAATTTAGTTTTGTTTACACATGCTTGGACCACCACAAAAGTGAACAAAATAATGGTGTCCGCATGACCCATTCATTAAAGCTTATAATGCATACAAAGATAGTCTTATATGTGAAACATTCATGGTGAAACAGAGAAGGCCCTATCTAGAGATGAACCCGTACTTTGAGCATCAAACTTAAAGTTTTTTGCTTGCATCTTTGCTATCCTCTCATACCTTCCTTTGTTCTTCACAAAGATCGTATGTGGTGGCTCCTTTTCAACTCTTGGCCTTTTGCCTCTTTTCTTTTGATTTGGTGGTCCAACAGCTTTAGTTGGATTTAATACTTAATACAGATTGGATGGGATCTTGTGCAGCTAGATTTAGAATTGGTACATCACTAGTTGGTGTTTCATTGATAACATCAAATAGTTTTGTGATACTCCAAAAATTCGCAGGTCAATATTTTTCCAATTTACATGCATAAGTTTGACTTTAAAAGTTACGTGTTGACTTGACCTAATATTGGGAAGTTGTCTCGCGTATAACTGAGAAACGTTACCGGATGCGTTCCGGCTTTCTATTGAACGTAGTCTTTTGCCGACTACCGCGTTCATACTTTACGAGTATATGTTTAAATTTACATAATTTCTTATCAAAAAGTCATGCGTTTCAGTTTTACGGGTGTACGTTTACATCACCTAGCTTAATTATACATGCAAGATCATGCATTTAGTCTAAATCTAGATCCTTTTTAAATAATAATTCAAAATTTGATTTTTGGTCCCCTCTCTTTTGGCTTGGTGCCGTCCGCCCCCACACCACCACCATACCAAAATCTCCCTTGTGTCTCCCATGGTACAAACACACTCCTATGATGCTTTGGATAAGGATTAAGAATCAAGGCTCCATACATTGTATTTAGACATCAACTCATTCATTTTATCCTCACACTTCCTCTCTCTAAAAACACACGCTCAAATTTTCTCTCATCTCTTTCTTTCTCTTGGCGTCGGACGAACCACAACACCACCACTCTTGGTGTTTTTAATTTCTTGTTCAAGATTTGGTTGTACTTTATTGATCGGGGTTCATTTCCAAGATTGTTTGGGGTATTCTTTTATTGATTCGGGTTATATCTATATTCTTTCGGGTTAAAGACTTGAGCTTTTCTTCACCATCTTCTCACTACGTGTAAGTATCATCATCTTTGTTTATATAAACTTTCTATACTATTCGGTCGCGCACCGTTACTCTTTCTTATCAAAACAACATCATCCATGTTTGTGCCACTTTTTACAACAAAAATCTCTAAAGAAACTTAGTTGTACGATTTATTTCAAAGTTTGAAGCTTTTATTTATTTCTTGCGTTTTATTATACTTTTGGGTTCGTAGCGTTAGGTTAAGCGATAAAAGTGTTGTTAATGATTTGATGGCGTTGGGATTAGGATAGTTATGAGATGTTTTTGTTGGTGAAATCACTATTGAAGGGTTTTAGGATAGATTTGTGGTTTTGGCAAAGTTGTGATGTATTTTGGTTAGATTTCGGATAAAATAGGTTGCTGTCCCAAATAAATTCGTGGGTTTAGATGGTCATAAAAATGTTTTGGATTGGTTAAACCTTAGAAATACATTAGTATATTGTCACCTGGTAAATTCGGTATAAAGAACGCGGAAAACGGACTTATAACGAAGAAGTTATGGTCGTTTAAAGTTTGACGAAAAATAAATGTTTTTGACAGCTTTTGCAAAGTTTACGGACATTCTGTCCAGTTCTCAAATCGAGGTTTTGACCCCTTTTGGGTCCGGATTGGCCAAAGTGTATAAAATGAAACTTGTTCGGAATGATTTTTCACTAAAATAAACGACTTTTCTCGAGTCATGAAAGTTTATAACGAAAGAGTTACGCTCGGTGAAAGTCGGTCAATTTCTGAAACTTTTCAAAAATAAGTGTGAGCTGATTGGATTTATAAATTGGGTTTTCGAGCGTTTTCGGGTCCGTTAGAGTTATAAAAACCCAGGCGAATATTAGTAAACCACTTATAGATAATTAGGACGTGTTAAAAAGTTTATAAAGACGAGATTTGAAAGACGTTAAGAGTTTCTAAAAATAGAAAGTTTAGTATAAGACGTTAAGTATGTATATTAGCGAAATAAAAACGGAAACAAGACGTTTAAGGTCACTAAGTGCGTTTAGACGTAGAATGAACTAATCAAATATAATTAGAAAACGTTAGCGTTCGGGATTTTCAAACTTTCAAAAAATTGTAACTTTCCAAAAATGGTATTTTTCGTTAAAGTGTCGGAACATAACCAAAAACTCTATATTTTTACTAAGTCAACTTTTAACTACTTGATGACATCATATAACGTTACATTTATACGATCTTTTATCCCAAATAAATTACCCACTTTTATATAATTATTGCAAGAATTGTTATTTAATTGTTTAAAGTTGTTAATTGTAGTAATTACAAAGTGTTTTGTGAAGACAAGCTAAAAGGCACACATTTTGGAGCATAAACGATGATATTTGAAGATACTTATTTCTGACTCAATAGGCCGTATCCAGGAAAGAAGATACGGCGTATCAGATCCTGGACTTCACAAGAAAATGCGTATGTTCAATTCCCAATACGGCGTATCCTGCTTACTACATACGCCGTATCCAACTGGTCAAACAATCAAAGATCTTGCATTAAATGTGATTAAGGAAAGATATAACTGATTGATTATGAACGTAGTACGCACTCCAAGGAATACACCCCTATACGTCGTATTGACCTCACTTAATACGGCGTATCCACTAATTTTCAGAGACTATAAATAGAAGACTCAAAAACGAGTTTTCAGTGTGCAAAATTATATTCTCTATACCATAAACATAAAAGTCGATTTTCTGAAGTGAAAAAGAGCAGCCAAGGTCAAGCATCAATCACGATTCCATAGAAGACACCGTGTAATTCCTATATTCTTGTAATCATTTAATTTTTGGTATCGTTCGGTAAAACGTTTAGTTTAACTTGGTTAATTTATCACACTTGTATTATTACAATGGTTATGGGCTAATACCCTCGGGTATTAGCCATCTTAATAAAGATTCAATGTTTGGTTTGTTTAATCTCGATTGCTTAATTTATCGTTGATTGTTTAATTATGTTTATCACCTAATACTTATCTATGTGCTTGAATATGAGACCTATCATCCAACTGGTTTCTAGTGATACTGACCAAGTAATCTAGATACTGGGATAGCTCTACATATCGTGTTTTATATATCTGGTCCAATAGGATCACAAATAATGTTCTATCTTTTCCTTTAGATTAGTGATGTGTGTTTTTACAAGTTTTAAATTTATAATAATTAGAAATATCGATTTTGACCAAAAACACAATATTCGGGCAAGTATACCCTATTCGAGTGTAATATAGTATTGGGTAAGTCCAGGTCGTTCCACAGGATTTGTAGCAATTCACATATTGTTTATCAAGTAACAAAGCTAATTGATTGTCACGGGTCAAATAGCCTAAACGTGTGTATAAAGCAAGCAAGGAACAAGGCATGATTCACATAACATAATAGATGAGCAAGACTTTATATAAACAAAGCATGCAAGTCATATATAACGGGTAATCATAATAACAAGCATATCTACCAATGATAACATAGAATCCTTTCGGCCTATATACTACATCATCATGATGTAGCGTGATGCTACAGATGTAGGCAATTTTGATACACGTATTGTCGGACGAGGATACTTATCGTATTATCAAACAAAAGGGGTAATATCGTTTACCTGACGAGGATAAAGCACAGAGGGTTGAGAAAACTCTTTTATTGACACACCATAGACAAACGGTTCAAAATACATCAAGACAATTAACCCTTTCGGCCTATTTTAATTGTGATGATATACCAAAAGATAAACAATGATCCAAGCAAAGATAACATCAAATTCGTAAACATATATATTCATAAGTCATAGCAAAATCATCCAAATATTATATCATGTTTCACATATTGCCGAAACAAATGAAGAATACTGCATCATAACCAAACTAATAACCAATTTTTCCATAAACAACCAACATCCGAAACCTTATGATATAACCCACGGAGCTGTCACGAACCCGCTGGAAATCAAGAACACATCGCCAAATGGGTGTTGGTAGACTGGTTTAATATAGTAAATAAGAATAAGAGATTAGGTTTTGTATTGACCAATCTCATGGTATAATGTTGTTTAGGTTTTGAAATATGGTGTTGGAGGACGAGAAATAGTGGTGATTTTAGGTAGTAATTCGTGTGGAGAGTGTGATATATGTGGTAATAGCGATTAAAGGGTTTTTTGTATCCTGGATCCTAAATCCTCACCACACCTCTTCTTCTCTAATGATAGTATCATTTGTGTGTGTAAGGTATGTGTTGGTGTGTAAGATGAGAGAATTTACTCTCAATTTATAGGTTGGGTAAGGGGAAAAGTGCAGCACACTTCCTTGAGAAGTGCGACGTACTTTGCTTCTTTAACGCGTAGATCTTTAATGCTGAGATGAAGTGCGGCGCACATGATGTAGAAGTATGTCGTACTTAGGTTATTAACTGTCCTTCATTAACTTTGTCCTGAAGTGCAGCGTACTTTGTGAGAGGTGTAGCGTACTTTGCTAGATTCTTGACTTAGTATTATCTTCTTTGTAACACCCCCAAAATAGGTCACGAACGAATATGGGTTTGGGTAGCATTACTTCATAATATAATTGCTTAAGTCATAGAGAATGTTGTGAATAATATTTGAGTTGATAAGACAAAACACGAATGAAACAGATGAAACAAAAGTACCAAAGACATCATTATGGGATCTAAATTATGTAGAAGAAAATAAAGATTTGGTTAAAAAGAGATAATGATGAAGGGATAAAGATGAATATTTACTTGATTTACTCATTAATATCTTTTAATAGTTTCCATGTAAACCTTGACTCCTTATGCTATAAAAGGAGGTCCAGGCATATTGTTTTAATCATTCAGAAAAGTGTGTGTTCATCATATGAGAGTCGACTAGATACAAAAGTGTGTGTGTGCACGTTTGTATAATCAGTGTAGACGTCTAGAGTTTAGCCTCAAGGATCTTTGATCCTTGTTACTACTTAAAGTAACCGATCTATTCTGATCAAATATTATTTGGGACTGTGTTGATTAATAAAGAAAAACCTTAAAGTAACTTGATTTTGTGTTTAATATTTCCGTTGTGCCAATTTATAGCATTGTTATATATTATCCTAGATGAGGTCTAAACAACCTCGAGCTTAAATGATCAAAGAACCTATCACGTGTTTTAGGTTTTCACAATTAGTATCAGAGCCTCATGGCTCTTGATATCTAGGATCTACAAGGGTTTTGGATTTCTGTTTTTTGATAACTATTGAAAATCAGTAAATTAAGGTTTCGTTGTATGCTCTAATTTGGTAAAACCAGGACGGTTATTTAAGCTGTTGTATGTTTTGTTACTGTGTATCTAGAAGTTGTTGTGTGGTTCATGTTTAAAGCAGTAACAAAGAACTCAACGATATGCTATTCATGAAAGTTGAATGAAGGAACAAGGTCTGATAGTGCGTATGAAAAACAAATGGATAGAGTTTATGAAAACCCTAATTCAAGACTTGTTTCTCTAATCTTCCTTGATCTTCAGGTTTCTTGGTATGTCATTGTCACAACATGTATTGATAAATTGTTTATGATACTTGGTTTTGGATTGGATCTATAACGACTTGAAATCCCTAAGTTTTAGGGGTTGTTTTTAAGTTCCCATAAATACAGGAGTGTATATTTTGACTGGTTATTTTGGTTTAATTGTTTCTAGAAGAGATACAGCAGGTAGTGGTAGCAGTTTTGAATTGAAGATTGGTTTATTATGGAATCGTTGATAAGTCTTTGAAATATAAGCTGTGCGTGTGGTTTCAATATGAATGAAACAAATTATTGAGGATAAATATATTGAAACCCTGATTTCTAGGAATTTTATTCGGTTCCCTTAAACAAAATCTTGTAGCAGTATATATTTTATGTGGACTTTTAGTGATGTTGCTTGTGTTTTAAGATTACTACTGCTAAGGCGACTAAAGTTTATGCTGCCAGTTTTCTACTGTATGGTTCGATCAAAATTTTATGGCATGGATTCGAGTTTGCTTAACCTACTCGCTCATAGATATTTTATAACTGCTAAGTTTAAAAGCTTAGTTCAATTACTACCTTCTGCTAAATTTGATAGTACTGCTCAGTTTTTAATACAAGTATGGTGGTAATGTATTGATACTGCTGCTCTCATGATTAATATGCTAATTGTGAATGAATTAATAGTAATATGTACTTAGTGCTGCTCGTTTCTACTTACTACTTGCTATTGTTGGTTTTAGAGAACTAATGGAAAATTAACAAGAGGTGTGATATAACATAATGATATGTTTGTTGAAGAGTTTATACTTCTTTCTTTATCCAAGAAATAAAGTTTGTACTGCTTGTATTGTCTGATATCAGACAAGACATATTTTTGGTTCTCGGTTGATAAGTGATCTCGAACAGATGGGTGATACACATAGAAGATTTTTTGTTATGGTTTTTGATGTTCTTAATATATTACAAAGGCTCGTTTTTAGATTTATTGGTTTAAATGATTATGAAGAAGATTATTTATCATTTATTTGAAGGTGAAGTGGAATTATTTAGGATTGTGTTTTATCATACCTTTTAGCAGGAGGTAACTTGTTTGTATTTTCAATGTTGTGACGAAGACTTGACAAATCTCGCAAAGGTGTGCGATTTCTCTCATGGTGCTTAAGGCGTACATTTGCTATCACTTTGGTTATGTGTCTCATAGAAGATGAGGATAATTGTCAAGAGATTGCGGTCTCCTTATACATTGGTTTTGGGTATATGTTCGAAGTCACGTGGATAGTACAAGATATAAGACATAAGTTTGGGTTGTTCTACTTCAACATCAAGTTCGTAATACTTAGTTTTCTTCATCAGTAATCATTACATAGAGCCTACATTCAAGAAATGGATAACATATGGGTTTTCAGGTGAAGCTTTAATGTAAATATTTAACCATTTTATATGTTGCATCGAGGTGAAGTTTTTTACTACTGCTAGTTTATTATTACTACTGCTATTTAAGTTTCTACTTCTCAAGTTCATTTTATCTTAAAGCGCTTCATTGAGGAAATTTAAGTGTTGGAAGGCTAGAATAGAAGTGTAATATTGGTTATAGTTGTGAAGATCAAAGTTGTAATACTTTAGTCCCTATTTTATGTTACAAAAAAGGGGGAAGAAGAATTAATGATTTGCAACTTGTAGATCCATGTAGCTTAGGGGAAGTTTTTATTGTATATTAACTCAGGGAAGTTCATGCTAAATTGGTTATTTCAACTGTTTGAAGAAACTTTGGCTTAGTACATTAATGAAATCAAGCAGCCAAACCAAGGCCAAGGAATTGTTATTTCATGATCTGGAAAAGCAGTTTTTCTAAACCAGAACATTTTCTGTCACACAATCCTCCAATCAAAGACAAAGGAAAAGGCATCATGCAAGAGCTGAGAGACCTATGCAAAGAAAATCAAGTTGCTCTTGATGAAGATTTGGCAAGAAATATTCAAGCTTAGTTGGATGCTAAAATCATGGAAGAAGAAAGGCTTAAAAGGCAAAAGCAAGAAGAAGACAACATAGCATTGATTGAATCATAGGAAAATACACAAGCTATTATGAAGACTGATAGATTACTGGCTGAGAGACTCCAAACAAGAGAAAGAGAGGAATTGACAGATGAAGAAAAAGGAAAATTATTTATGAACTCAATGGAAGAAAAGAAAGAAAACATTTTGTTGCACTAAGAGCATAAGAAAAGAGAAACAAACCACCTACAAGGCACAAAGAAAAGTCAAATGTCTACCTGATCATTAAGTACATGGGTGGATACAAACATAAACATGCTAAATGGGAAAGAGCTATGATGAAATTCAAGAGGCTGTTTGACAAAGAGATGAAGAGGGTTAAATTACCTAGTGGTTATGAGTTAAGAGGCATAATAAAGCAATGAAATAAGGGTAGAGAAGGAGTAAGAAGAAACTAAAATCAGCAGAAAGAAGAGTCTTAGTAAGAAAAGAACATAAAAAGCATAAACAAGAAACTCCAAAGAGACAAAAACTAGAGGATGCTAAAGAAACTGATGATCTAAATAGTATAGAAGCAATGATACAGCTGAATTGAAAAAGCAATTGTGATTAAAAAATGAATGATATAGAAACTTGATGTTTAACCACTTTGCTACCAAACCACCATGATAGTTAATACAAGCTTCTTAAAGAAGGAATAATGATACAATATCAGTTGATATATCGAGATTGAAGCACCAAGATATAATTAGTCAATGATTAGACTGCTTTCAAGGTAATAGACAGAGAAGATTTGCGAGACTCTTTGGAGTATAAGTCACACAAAGCAATGGTGATTTAAAGACCTGAAGATGAACATGAAAGAGTGCTATGGGGTGATTTGAAAGTCATGTTTGACCCAGACATAAGGAGTTTTATATAGAGACATCTACAAGGATACAAGGTGACCATTTGGAAGTTAATTGATTCATGTGGAGTGCACTTTGTAAGGTTTGGAAATGTTCACATCTTTAATTTATTGAAAGAGATACCCCTCACACCAATTACAATCACAAAATGCTTAACAAGAAACTCAAACTGATCATTGAATGAGAAGGTGCTATCAACTGCTCAAGGCTAATGGAAAAACAGCAAAAAGTAGGTCAAAAAAAGGTTTGAATGTATCTCCGAGTAATGATGGAGACTTTTGAATGAAGAAACTTGAAGATTCAGAAAGTAAACATCAAGTTTAGGGGAGGATTGGTTGGACTTAAAAGACTTCAAGATTCTTTTTACTACTTAGGTACATAAATGGAACTTATGCTAAGTAATTTAGTACTGGTATATAATTGTTACCAACGCTAGTTACTAACTGTTAGTATAATTTAGTACTTTTTATTGAGTTTCTACTGTCGGTATAAGTTAAGACTGCTCAGAGTGAAACTAAAGTATGCTAATGGTAAGTAAAAGTTATATAAAATTACTACTGCTAGTGAACGTAGTACTGTTATATAACATAGTGCACTATATCAAGTAACAACGTTGGCGTAAGGTTAGTACTGCTGGTACTTACTACTACTTATGCTCAGTTTGTGCTGCTGGTTATAAAGATACAACTGCTGCTGAATTACAACTGCTAGAAGACTTACTGCTGTCAAGAGGATAAAGACGAATTAAAGAGATAAAGATTGGAGAACAAGAATACTTATGAAGATAAGTATTAAGTTATTTTTGTAAAAGATATGTATAACTTATTTGATTAAGAGATTACATTTATTTATAGAAAAGATCATGATAAGTTAGGAATGTATTATAACCGTGTAGGACTCCTTGGTGTATAAAAGGGGATCCTAGGGTATAGAAAGATATAAGTTTTCCATCACAGTTTTCCATTAAGTTCATAGCTTCAAGCTTGTACACCTTATCACTAAGTCAGAGTGATCTTATTAATATATTTTGAAGCTTATTGTGTTGATTATATCTTTGTGTCAAAACATACATTACTGTTTCATTGAGAATACTTCTTAGTGATATAAACTAGATTCCGCATAGTTTATATCATTCAATCAAAGTTTCATTCTTAGTATTTTTAGATTTATCCAAGGGTACTAAACCTTACAAGCTAAAGAGTTGAAGATCTATTCATTGGGATCAACAGAGAATGACCTTTAACTGTGTCGTTTGAAGGGAAATCTTGAATTATTTAGACTCCAATGCACATCACATAAGCCAAGCATCTAATTCACCTGAGAAAAACATGCTTAAAAGTGTCAACATAAAGTTGGTGAGTTCATAGGTTTGTTTAAGTATAAATGTTGAACCACAGTTTTGTAAAGTATGCATGACCATTTAAATCCCCAAATAGTCACCCAAAACGTATGTATGAGTGTTGTAAATCAAAGAGTTATAAAGTATGCATGACCATTTAAATCCCCAAATAGTCACCAAAACGTATGTATAGTTAGACCATCATTATTCAAAGTATGTATTGCCACTTTATTCAAGGCAACGTAAACAGTTCATCAGTGTGAATAATAAAATGATACTTACTCTAAGTTCTTGAAACTGCTGCGTAGACTCATATATATGCCACTTTATTCAAGGAACGGTAATTGTTCAAGTTCAGTTAAATGTTGTGCTCCGACATGTTATAGCGTTCGTTGGCTCGGTAGTTTCAACACCAGTGATAGCTAATCACCCGAACAGGGCTGTCACACCCGAATAGATCTATTTCATAACATTCGCGCTCACCCTCTAGGTAATTCACAGTTCAATCCGCTTAAGCTAATCCGTAATCATTTAGGTAAAAGTAAAGTAATGTCCTTGTTTTCAAAAATGAAGTGAAACAAGCAATGTATTTCGTCCCAAAATAAGTAATTAAGTATGCAGACCAGTTTGTAAAACGAATTGTAAATGCACACGTAATAAATTCAAATCAATCATGTAAATGAATTTGGTAACAAGCATGTCCTCACCCTATAAGTTTTAACGTATATGTAAAACAAGTAAAACATGGGGGTATAAACTTACCTTGAGTGAATGAACTATCAATGTAAATCACAGAAAATGCGTCACGTAAACGCCTGAATGCAACCTTAATATGAAGTGTGGTGATGAACAAAGTGATCTAAACCCTTGTTTAGAAACCAAACCTAGCTTACAACACTTGAAACCCCTAAAACTAACCCTTCTATACACCTTAGGTTATCTTAGGAATGATGTAGGAGTGTATGTAAATGTTGTAGATAAATTTTGGTATGGATTATGTATGTTATTGTCTGGTGACATAGGATTGAGAGAGGCCAAAAGGAGAGAATGAGTTGAGTTTTCACTATGGAAATGAAGTAGGTGTGTTGTTACATCCACTAGTGCAAGTCCTATAAGCCATTAGACTATCAAAGGGTTATAAGGAAAGTCCCTAAGACATAAAGAGGAATTCGTAGGAAAGTCTTTGGTCAAGTAAACATGAAAGTCTTATGGTTTAATGAGTTGGTGATGTACATAATAAAGTTGGTGTTTTTGTGAGCTCATGGTTCCCTATTATAGGATGCATCCCATGAAATTTAGGAGGGGGAGGAAGTACACGTTGATTTTCTTTGATATTTTGCTTATATGATATGTTACTTGAAGTTAAATGATGTATAAAGTAAATGTGAAAGTAAATACTTGTATATTTCAAGTATTGGTTTATTTTTTTGCTTAAAATTCACTGCTATGGTGATAAATATGTGTGCATTATATAAAAACTTTGGTAATTGGCAATAAAAAGGGTATTTGTTGAACGTAGAAAAATTTTGGTGGTTCCAGGTATGCCTAAACGTATTTTATCGTAAAACGTAAATATTTTACGTAACCAATAAAAATAAAAGGTGCAAAGATAATAATTATCCTCTAAATAATTATTTAACACTTGCTTGATGTAAACATTTAATTGTTTGATGCCCGTTTATATTGAATTATCATTTTTAGTTTACGCGATTTAACTTAACACTTTAAAATTAAAAGTAAACGCGTACAAGACTAAAAATAAATAGTGAAATAATAGACGTCATAAAATGACCTAAAACACGGATTGTTATAGTCTTTCCCCTTTAAATGAGCCTTGTCCTCAAGGCTTAAGATGCGACACTTGATGACGGTGCGATTTCCTGTGAAGAGGTGTGGATATTTCTTCCTGAATTGATCTTCACGTTCCCATGTGAACTCAGGACCTCTCTTGGAGTTCGATCGAACCTTGACAATTGGAACATGGCTTTGCCTCAACCGTTTGACTTCTCAATCCATGATTTTGACCGATTCTTCAACAAAATAAAGCTTGTCATCAATGTGGAGTCCCTCTAACGGGGCGGCAAATGGTTTGTCAGAATAACACTTCTTCAAGTTGGATATGTGAAATGTATTGTGAACCTTGCTCAGCTCTTGAGGAAACTCAAGCTTGTAAGCAACAGATCTAACATTTTCCATCACCTTGTATGGTCCAACATACCTGGGGTTTAGCTTCCCCCGTTTGCCAAAGCGTACTTCTCCTTTCTAAGGTGATACCTTAAGCATAACTCTGTTGTCAACTTGAAATTCTAAAGGCTTACGTCTCACATCGGCGTAACTCTTTTGGCGAGAAAATTTGATAGCGAATTGTCCTAAGGTGACTTAGTGATGTGTCTTGGTTTCTTGGCTTAGGATTTGGTATAAGATGACGTCGACTTTATTATAAGATGGTGTAAGATTTTACTTAGTTATTATGATTGTTAGTTTGGTTCCTTGTGATAGATACATTTTATAAATACGCACGCAGAACTTGATATAAATAGGAAATTTGTTCTTGACAAGAAGTTTTAAGGTGACTACTCTTAGCATGGCATGGTCTTTCTTGAATTATACATAGTTGATCAGGCCATGTATAATTGAGGACTAACGATGCATTGCTCATTTTCATCAAAATAGCGTTATGATTTCATGATATTTGTGAGAGTGGCTTATATAAATAAGTAGAGAATTAAACTAAGCTTGACAAAATACATTGATTTGATAGATAATTTGAAATCATTCATACAATCACAATAGAAACTTAAGAGGAAATAAAACAAGAATTCTTAAAGGAATAGAGTCTAAGCACTGATATCGTCCTCCATGTCGTTAAGGTCTTGATCAACTTCTCCTCCTCCTAATGCATGCACCAATACACGTGCTCCAGTACCTTCAGCCTGGTTTCCATGGTTCTGGTTCTTTAGCTCTGGGCAATCACTCTTGTAGTGCCCTGGATTCCCACATTCATAGTAAGTGAGGGTTCTTTGAATCCTAACGACAGCAGGATTTCTACAATCCTGGGTCATGTGGCCAATCTTCTTGCAATTCTCGCACTTTACAGTACATGGCCCATTGTGGTGCAGCTTGCACCTGTTGCACAATGGAAGAGTTCTATCATACTCCTTCTTTTCACCAGTCCCAGCGACGTAAGCTTGAGCCACATTTTTTCTCTTAGGAGATTGTTGTTGAGCTTGGTTGTTGTTGTCAAGTTTCCTCTTATTCTCAGCTTGACGTTCAGCAAGAGTGCTGATCTTTTTGTCCATCAGTTCAGTTGCCATTTCAATAGCATCCTGCATTGTTTTCGGCCTTGATGCCATAACACTTCCGTGAATCATGTCGGGCAGACCACCGACATATTTCTCAATCTTATCAGACTCCTCAGAAAACATCCTGACACACAACAATGCCAGTTCCTGGAAACGTTGATTGTAGCCTAGTACATCAGTACCTTTTACTTTCAAATTCCACAACTCGACCTCGAGTTTCTTAATCTCGCTCCTCGGGCAGTACTTGTCTGTCATCTTCTTTTTCAGGTCAGTCCAAGTCATTGCATATGCAACGTCGTGACCAACAGTCCTAACGTGTGAGTTCCACCACGTTAGAGCAACTCCAAGAAGAGTACATGTGGAAAACTTGATTTGGTTTTCCACAGTGCAATTGCTTATGCGAAACACAGTTTCCATCCGTTCAAACCACTGGGTTAATTTGACAACTCCTTCAGTGCCTTTGAAAAATAGGGGTTGGCACTTCATGAAGTCTTGGTAAGTGCACTCTCGAGCAACGCGTTCAGTCCTTCTGACACCCGTTCCCGAATTATGGCTGTCTTCGCCATTCGTGCTTCTGTTAGCATCACGTGTTGCCAAAGCGGCAGCAACGCCTTGGTCAATCATTGCCTGAAGCTGGGCATTAGTGACAGATGTGGTGTTGGTTGTTGTGGCTGGTGTGGTTCTGGTTCTGGGTGCTTTCCTTGGAGGCATTATCTTCAAAATCAGAAGAGTAATAAGATTAGATTAGTTTAGTTATCTTCGTCGTGCTCCGAAAATAGAGTGTTGTGAGATGATGTATGGTAAATATGAATATGCGCTCCTGGCATAAATTGAATGATGGTAAGATATCATATCTGATAGCTTAATGTTTAGGTAGCGTTTAGGACCTACGAGCTTATAGTACTACCTCGCCTAAAGAAATGTTCCAATATTTATATAAATAACCCTTATATAAATAATTGTAGAGTATGCGAAAGAATGCAAACTCATCTTTGCATATATATGTAAGGCCCTTATAGTAATGTACGTACTATAATATAAACACGTATATGAATCATGTAAGCATCTAGTAAGACCAACTAATGCAAACAACTAGTGTATGTGTGTCCCGTGAAAAACCCCTTTGTATGAATGCAATGTTTGAAAACGGTTATAGTCCAGCAAAACATTTGACCTGGTTCTCTATAACCTTGGCTCTGATTACCAATCTGTAACACCCCCAAAATGGGTCGCAGCGGAATATGGGTTTGGGAGCGTTACTTCATAGATCAACAGCACAAGATATATAAGAACGACTTTTAAAAGTGTCGTTTAAAACCGATACATTGGATTTAGCAAAATGTTTGTTACAAAAGCCCGAAGCTTTACTTGTTCATTGTTAAATTATACAAAGATTCCAGTTCATAATAAATGTTCCTCCAAAATGTAATGCAACCAAATCTTTAATGCAAATGACTTCCAAAATAACGACCACCAATGTATCCCTTGTCTTGTACCTCATTGATCTCCTGAGAAAACATGCTTTAAAACGTCAACAATAATGTTGGTGAATTCATAGGTTTGTAAATTGTATGAGTGTAGGACCGCAATTGTTTAGAGTGTGTATTGCATGGTATACAATATCCAAAACAGTAAGTATTGCATGGTATACAATATATGACAACAAAAAGCTCGACAATATATTGAATCGAAATATAAATGCCTTCATTTCCCCATGAAGAAGTTCTAACCCATAAAATCCCAAATACACCAATATACATGGTATAGGCGTTCGTTTTCAAAGTGAAGAGCTATCACCCGAACGCGGGCGGGTCATCTCCCCAAATGAGAACTATATTATACCATCCCCCTTACTATCCAGTAATTTAACAGTTCATAATAATGGGCTCATTGGGTTATCGCTACTTAGGCAAACACGTAATCAGTTTAAATATGAATGTCCACTAGCATCCAATTGTAAAACAAAGCATGTTCTCACCCCAAAAATTATAAACGAACGTTATAACACGTCGGATTACGATTGGTTGGGACTACAGGGCCCCCAACAAATACACATGAATTTTTACTGTTATATTAGTGCATCGGTTTCATGAACTTAGAGTAATTGTAATCATTGTTTTATACTCACATGGATATTTACTGTGCCTTGAATAAAGTGACAATACATACTTGAAACATTTTGGTGACATTAAATTGGTCATGCATTCTTTATAAATCTTTGGGATAAGATTGGTACTTTTGGTGACATTAAATTGGTCATGCATTCTTTATAAATCTTTGGGATAATATTGGTACTTTTGGTGACATAAAATGTGTCGTGCATTCTTTATAAATCTTTGGGATTTTTACAGTAGGTTACTATGATGACAACATTGACAAATACATTCAAGTTGAAACTGTACATTTATATATTAAACTAACCTATGAACCTCACGCACTTTATGTTACCGTATTAAAGCATGTTTTCTCAGTGATAAAATACTTGGCTTACTTGAAGTGCATTGGAGTCTTTACATTCAAGTTTTTCATGGTGATGCAATTATGGGACAAATGTTATATCAATTTCAAGGAAATCAACGAGATTATTTTTCAAACGACACATTTAGAGGTCGTTCTCTTGTATCTAGCGCTGTGTATTATGAATTAGCCCCCCAAGTGGTATTCCCGCTGCGCTGTGATTTTTGGGGGGTTACACAAACACAGCAGTTAAGGAGACCCGCACGTTCTTGAAATGACTCCTAACAATCATTCAGGACTTCGTGCCAAACCCCCATCATTCAAACTCCGTATGTACACCTTCGCGAACAACTAGGATACTTGTTTCAAACCGTTGTTCAAATGAATTTCTCAAGCCCGTCACCTAGTTTTGAGCAACCGCACAGACAAAGGATGCACCATCTCCAAGTAATTCTCAAACAACACCCGAAACCGAACCTCCTTTCATTCCGAACGATGTTGAAGAAGATAATCATGATATTGAAGTTGCACATATGGGTAATGATCAACTTATGGTGTTACCAATGTCCAGAAACCCATCTATCTACCTTCATCATCGGTTCTATTCAACAATTGTGCACAACCTGGTTCACCCAAATTCTGAACAGAATAGCAAATGGACTAAGGACAACCACTTGAAAACATAGGACAACTGAACTCGCAAGACCAGTTTCCAACTCTGACTGCAATTACATAGCAAGCTTCTTTTCTGAATTTACTATACGATGCTTTCCTCACTGCTGTTGAACCCAAGACGTATAAAGATGCTTTGACTCAAGCCTGTTGGATTGAAGCAATGCAAGAAGAACTTTAATGAGTTATGAATGACTTGAAGTATGGGAGCTCGCACCCCACCAACAAAAGTATGGGTGAATACTTTCAAGTGGATTTACAAAGTGAAACTAGAACGAACTGGAGGAATTTTGAGAACAAAGCTCGATTAGTAGCCCCTGTGGTTACCCGTCATGAGGAGGGATAACGAGTTTTGAAGAGTCTGATTGCTCCGTTGCGAGATTAGAAGGCTATAAGGATTTTTCTCACGCGATATTGCTTGCGTCATATGAACATGTCGTATACCAAATGGATCTAAAGACTGCGTTTCTGAATGGTAATCTGGGGAAGAGGTTTATGTTAGCCAGCCGGATGGGTTCGTGGATAAAGATAACCCCAATCACGTGTATAAGCTAAATAAAGCTCTTTATGGGTTGAAACAAGCTCCACGCGCGTGGTATGATATTTTGTCTTCATTCTTGATATCCCAAGATTTCTCCAAAGGCTCAGTGGATCCCACATTCTTCATCCGCAGAGACAGCAAGGAATTACTTCTAGTACAAATTTATGTCCGATGATATTTACTCTTTAAACTGCATCTTACAACACTCTTAACTTTTGTGATCTATTTTCTAAAATCATGTGTTCAAAATTTAAGATGTCAATGATGGGCAAAATCTCATTTTTCTTAGGACTACAGATTTCTCAAAGTCCCAGAGGCATCTTTATTAACCAGTCAAAATATGTCCTTAAAGCTTTAAAGAAAATGATTCGGTTTTTGACTTCTTGTGACCCAGTGGATAACTCATGGTGGATGAAATCTAAACTTGCTGAAGGATAAAGAAGAAAGCCAAGATCCGTCACACAATCTGTGGTATGATTTGCACCCTCCTTTATCTTAACTGCCATTAGACCTGACCTAAATAATTTGCTATCTGCATGCTGTGCCCGGTATTAAAGTCTCGGCTAACCGAAAAAAGCACTTAAATGCGTAAAAAGAATCTTTCGGTATCCTAAAAAGAAACCGTACATCAGGTCTACCTATGGTATCCAAGGATTCTTCGTTGCTCACTAACCGCATTGTGCAGATGTGGGATCATGCTGGTTTTACAAGATACACGTCGAAGCAACGTCTGGAAGTATGCAACTTATTGGGTGATCGACCATATTAGTTGGATCGTTTAAAAGCAGAAAAGCCTGGCGATATACAGTACAGAGAGTCTGAATATATTCTTTTCCCGGCTGTTGTGCTCAATAATCCTTTTGGATGAAACACAGCTTACCCGACTAAGACATGTCTCTAGAAAATCCTGAAAAATCATAAAAACCAAAGAAAAATTAAAAAAATGAGAAAAATATAAAAAGATGGTAAAGATATGCATGTCCGAAAATCGATAACATTTACGGCTTAGAAAATGACATTCAATAATGAAAACGAGCCTGGTAAATGAATTCGGCAGAATTCCAAATTTTTTCAAAACATGCCAAATGGCTTGCTATTATTTCAGATAGCAACCCGATCATCATCTTAAAGGCAAGTATTCCGTCAAAAAGGAAACTTGACCTCTCAATGGGAATTTATTCTCGGGCATGGTCTACTTTATGACCATGCAAAGGCTTGTGATTACTTTGCATCACAACCCGTGCTTTCTATGTTTCCATAAGTGTACGTGTCAGTGCGCTTATGTATCAAAATAAGAGAAATCTTATTTGCAATGGTGTTTGTTGTTTCTCAAAAAAAATAAAAAATAAATAAATACTTCCTTCATCAGAAAATATGTTTTACAAATGACATTTGACTTCTCAAACAACGACTACAGCTCTTTAAATAGAAAACGGGTCATTGTTTGAGGGGGAGAGAATGTCAAATTTCTTCGTCTTAATAAATTGAGTTTAAGGTTTTTACACAATAACAAAACATCACTTTAAGGAAAGTTAATTAATTTTAGCTTACATGTGCCTAATGTGTTATGTGTTTATGCCTTTAGGAATATTCTTGCAAACATAAGTCTATAGGTATGCTAGTTTAAACATTAGGGACTATAAGTGCTATTTGTTTATCTAATATATGCCTTATAAAACTTATAATGGCAAAATAAAGGGTGATGAAACGTAAGGGACTATGTTAGCCTCAATTTATTGAGTCGAACAAGGAAGCTCGGTCACTCTACGAAGGAGCTTCGGTCTTTAATTAGTTAATGTTGTAATAAGATAATATCGGGAATCGGGCTCGATAGATAATCTAATATTGTATATGTTTTGGGTTTAATCCCAAGCAAAACCCGAGCCCGGGTCCTAGTTAAATATCCCGCGCGTCACATTAAATGTGTAGGGGTATATATATATTTAGATATTTTCTTTTCAGAAAATATCTCATATATATAGATATTTTCTTTTTAGAAAATATCTAGTTTTTCATTTTCAATATATCTTTTTTTCTCTCATCTCTCTCTCTTCTCTCTCACTCTTTTCTACTCTCTTTCTCCTTTCTTGATTCGATTTGTGATTCGTGTTATGAAGTGAAGTGTTAATCGGGAACCTACAATTGGTATCAATCGCCTCGGGTGGATTTCGTGGTTTTTTTGTTGTTATAAGCCTATTGGATTCGGAAGATTTGGTTGTTTCATCATTCGGTATATTTGTTTCTTTTTAAACTTCGCTTACTCAAAGAGAAAGGCAACGACGAGTTGTTAGGTTAGATTGGGTCCAAAAGTTTTTTTTTTTGTCGCATCAGTTGGGCAAAAACGTCAAGGGGTTTTACGCTCTTAGTTTTTGTGAAGAACAACCGAACGAGTGAAAAAAAATGTATCAACCGAACGAGAGGAAAAGTTGTACAACCGAACGAGCAAAATTTTTTTTTTGGACCGAACGAGCGAAATTTCTCAAGGACCGAACGAGTTCTTTTTCTTCAAGGAACCGTAACGAGTGGGAACCGGAACAAAAGAAAGAAAACGGACCGAACGATGCGGAGAACCGAACGAGTGGAACCGAACGAGCAAATTTTTTTTGGACCGAACGAGAATTTTTTTTTTTGCCGAAACGAAAAAAAAAAAATCCTGAAAAACTAGTGTGACGAAAAGGGTTTCAGTAAAACAGCCATAACTTTTGAGTCCGTAAGTCCGTTTTAAGGCCCGTAGACCGTCTCAAATCGAATGAGAAAAACGAGACGGATCACGCTATAGATAGCACCACCCTTTAGGTGGTTAAGGATTTTAAACCATGCGTTTTCTATGAGACAATTGACATTTTTTCAGTTTTTTTGGAATTTTTCCGCCGCTGATTCCGAATCCCCAATCATTCACAGGTTTTCTATTGATTCTTTAAATGCCCGGTTAATTTCATTTATCGTTTGAATCATAGACGTAGTAAAAATCCCGAGAACGTGAATGTGCTTACCCAACGACAACTTCAATCACATCATATCCACTTAAAGATCCAACAAAATCATTCACATTATCGTCATAATTGATAACTATTCATATCATCATGTCTACTCCAGATTAACACATTCCTCCACAATAGCCAAATGCATAACAACATAATGGCAGCTGGTTCAAAAGAGCGTGCCACCGATGCATGGCCAGGAAGATAATCTCAGATGGCATTCGCGTTTTCTACGATACCGATGACACTAAATCGAATGGGAATATCTGAGAAAGAGCATCTTTGACGGACCATAGATGCCTATGAACGTACTCATTGCAGCAGTTGACAGCAGCAAGAACATTCTACCCGAGCTGCTCATGAAATGAATTATAGAGACATACCAACAATACAGCATAGACAACTTTACTTTCCAAGCTGAAAAGGAGAAGCTATTACTTGATTCTCGACTGATTAGGGGATAGAAATCTACTCAAATTAGTTGAGGCATGCAACACATCAATGGTAGGAGATGTGGACAACCATTGAAAAGGCTAACAACAAGGTGAATTAGTTAAAACGTACAAGATGTAAAGACCAATCTATTTTGGGAATTTGGGAAATTTACTTCTCGAGATGGAGAAATCCATGGAGTCTTATTACTCCCGTGTTTTAATAAACTGATGAACAGTTTGACAAGGAACAACTTGCAAGTTTCACCAATGCAAGTGAATGTTCATTTTCTTCAACAACTTCAACCAGAATGGTCTAAGATTTGTGTTGACGGTTGATCAAGCAGTAGGACAGGAAATATGACACGTCTTCATATCATAGAGCTATTTGACGTTCTGAAGCACTTTCAAAAACGAAGTTAATGATATCCGTTCTGAGAGATTAGCCAAAGTGCAACTCCATTTACACTTATGCGGCTGCTCAGAACCAAATTCAGGATAACAACTATCAGGCCCCAAAACCTCAAAGATCGAAAATGCATTCATCATACAAGCAACTCCTTCTTCCCACGACAGTGCGCCTAACCAGACACAAAGGCAAAGAGATTGCCAAAACCAGTTACTCCTCAATCTGAGTCCTTTCTGAGTAAAGACAGTGATCAGAACAAGCTCAGAGGATAAGGATATGCAGAAAAGAACTTGGCACTCCTTGCATAATTTATTTTAACAGAAGCTGTAAAAACCTACCAACACCAACCATCAACTTTCTTCAAACTCCAGAACAAGACTAAAAGATACCACACGCAAGGTTCTAACAACGACAATCAGTCCAGCGGCAAGTTTGGGTAATCAAAGGACGAAGAAAGTTGCTGGGGCTAGGGAAACATTAGGCATATCCGGTAGTGCAACAAAAGGGTACACAGTGGCTTTAACCTGCAAGGGATTTGGACACTATCCTGGGAGTGCAGGAAGACCAAAGCGGGTTAAAGACACGCGTATCACAAGAAAGATATGATGTGGCAAACAAGCTGAACAAAGGTTTCCACTTCCAAGCTGAGCAAGCTGATTGGCTAGAAGACAACGGATAGAAGAAGAATGATGAACAAGAAATGGGAAGCACATTACTGTTACATGGCAAAGATTCCAGGAGGTTTTTTCCCACTGCGACAAGTTCTAACTGATCACGCCCTTGAACAGGTACAACACCATGATGAAAATGATGTGTTTGTCCAATGTGAGACGACAGTCTGAGCAACTTGAAATCCATTAACGGACACATATGTTTTTGAGAAAGGATGATAGCAAGTCATTCCGATCATCAAATATATGTACTATTGATAAATCTAGGTTGTTCAAAATGCGGCTGAATGTGTTTGACGAGCCGTGCTGCGCTTGCTAATTTAATTGCTATTTTTACATCCTTGATAACGGAGGAAAACAAACGATTTTAAAGCAGTTAAAGAAAAGCAAACGGCATCATTGACTCAAGAATAAAGAATTGTAAAAAAACTAACCTTAGATGAATTCTTTAGGGCTCTGGGGGGAGGCTACTAGCAGTTTCAGGGATAGTTCTCTGATTGCACTTCAGACCCAACAGACTGCGCTTCGAGAAGAACAACGGCCACTTATATGACCTAACAAGTGATTATAAAATACTTCAAACAAATTTAAATGAAACTCTAGGACTATTAGCTCTTTAAAGACATTTGACATAACAGAGGGTTTAAAAACTAACACCTATATATTTTCAGTTGTCAGTCAGAAACACGATAGCTAGTACAAAAAGAGTCGTTGACTAGATCACAATTTAGAAGGTCAACTCAAAGAGAAATTAGAGGTAAGTTTCGGATTTAAAGGTTAAGGAAGGAAAAACATTGGACCACGATGTATTGAAATGAGGAATAAACAAATAAAGTTTTTAAATGAAACTCTTATAAACGCAATCAGTCAATTCAGACCATCTCACATTTAGCAACCAAAATTGCGCAAACGAACATGGTAGATCAACTTTGCTAATCCAAAGTAACCTCAATAAAAGCTCCATCTTATAAGCCTCATTGTGTATGAGATCCATAAGATACTTCTGATCCTGGCAAACCAATTTTGCCCCGATGGGAAAAGACAGTGACTCTTGAAAAGGAGAGTAGAATCAAAATTGATAAAGACACAGTGAAACCATATAATTACACATATCAAAACAGTCCTTTATGAAACTTTCAAACCACCATCCAAAGCCTATCTTGATCAGTTGGAACGCGCTAAAGAATGTTAGGAAGTACAATGTGGAAAAAAACGTTTGTAGGCCAAAGCCAAACATTGCTAAAAAAACGTTTGGATTTCTAACCCATAGTCAAAAATCCATTAGTAAAAGTAGACTACTTTATCAACGAAATGACAAACAACTTCAATCATTTTATAACAATTTGTCAACAAACTTGGTCTAATCATACTAGTAGTGCATTTCCTAACCCAACTTCTAAGAGTATGGAAGTTTTGATCAAAAACATTAATTAAGCCGATCTTTCAACAAAACTATACCTAGACATCATTGTTTTATTTCATGAACTAAAAGAGAAATGAATGTACGATTTGAGTACGTTAATTCCTTCGAAAAGGAGCTTGTACGAACATGAAATCAGAAAAGGCTAGCAGATTTTTCAAACATAAAATATGATCTACTTTCTCGAAGAGGTGTGTCAAAGATGTTACATGTTCATAGTATGCAATCTAGTGTCTCATTTAAAATGCTAATACTGAAATTACAATGCATGGTATCTTCATAAAGTGTCACAGAATGTGAAAGTCATGCACTAAAGCTTCGAAACGAACTGATATCTGTTAACAAAGGAAGTTCATAATAATGTTGATTAAAAGTTTTCCTAAACTAGAAAAACCACACGATTTCTCTTGACTTTCTTTACAACATTGTAAAAGAACCAGATGAAAACAACCCAGTTTTGCAAAAGAAAATGCTTTCAAATGTATTTCTGGAAAGAACGTTAACAATATCACATGAAATACAAGATTTGAAAGCTCAAATGCAAGACAAGAACATGTGATAAATTGATTAAAGAAACTCATTCTGGTAACAAAGAAAGTCTGTGAAACTCAGTTTGATAAACCATCTGTGTTCGAGAGCAACCAAATGCTCCAAAACGGAATCCAAAACCATCAGTTTTAGGAAAACCGAGCAAACCTTTTTTCAAATTCTCCTGAAATGGAGAAGTTTTCAAAACTAAAACGACACAGTCCGGATTAATAAAACAATTTTCGATGGTTTATTTTCAACCAGTCACTCAACAGAATATGCCTCAGAAAGAAACCAAGCGATTCGAACACAAATGTTCATTAAACCATGAAAGATATAGAATTTGCCTCCACCACAACACAGGACTAAAACACCACAGTTGCCTCATGCTTCTAAGGAATACTAATACCTCACATGAGTCTAAATCTTCAGGAGTTATTCACAGTACTATGTTAGCAAAGACCACAGCTTAAGAGCTATCACAAGTGAAAAGAAAAAGTCCGTGCCAACATTAGTCCAAGTGAAGTATACCAAGAAGGAAGTAGACACCATCATAGGATTTAAGATTTCTATAAACAAGTCTGTAACTGCCCCGTTATGGTAATGACATTCAAACTCCAGAACTTCAAAATGCGAATGCTGGTTTGTGCAGAATGTGAACATGTGTGTTTAATTCTAATCATGATGCTTGTGTTTCTCGATACTTGAAAGACGTGAATGCTAGAACTAAGAAGCCTCATGTAGTGCCTATTAGTGCTAGTAAACCCAAGAGAAAAGTGAACAAATCTGTTGCAACACCCCATAAGAAAACAGTTGCATCAGATACCACTATTCAGGGAAAATCCATAGAGTTCTATTATAGAGAAGTTTATGGAGAATACAAATCAAGGAATGGAAAGGTGATAGCAAAGAGATTCTCCATCAGCTATAACATAGACACAAAAGCCGCTAGGACCAAAAAGATATGGATGCCTAAGATTTAGGAAAGCTGATGAATCAACAAGATATAGTCCCCAGCATAGAACATTGTATCTCTAGGTGATAACAAATGTCTTAAGATATCAAATTCCTTAGATCCAATTTGTCCAATGTTTCCATCGTGCCCTAATTCTCTTGCAGAGTGTACATACTGCATCCTATGCATTGTTGACTCTGGATGCACAAAAGCCACATGACGGGCAATCTCAAGTTTTTGTGCAATTTTGTTGAGAAATTTCTGGGTACTGTTCGTTTTGGAAATGATCAGTTTGCTCCAATTATTGGTTATGGAGATCTGATTCAAGGGAATGTCACGATCAAAAGGGTTTATTACGTCGAAGGCCTCAATCACAATCTTTTCTCGGTTGGTCAATTCTGTGATGCTGATTTGGATGCTCCCTGAAATCTACTTGTTTTGTGAGAGAGATTTCAGGGAAACGATCTCTAACTGGTAATTGTGGGCTCTGAATCTCTACACCATATTCTTCAAAAACAACTTCATCAACTCCAATCTGTTTCATGGCTAAAGCTTCACCAACTGCAAGCATGGTTTATGGCATCGAAAGGGCTTTTCTCATCTAACTTCGATTACATCACCTTACTCTCAAAGAAAGAAGTTGCTGAATGGCTTACCTAAGTCGAAATATTCAATGAACACTTTGTCCATCTTAGTGAAATGATTAAATGCCAAAAAGAAGGTTCATTTCAAAGACAAAAGCAGTTCCTAGTTCCAAAGGAAGGCTCACTTTGCTTCACATCGGACTTAGTGGTCCAAAGCGTGTTGCAAGCATAAATGGAAAAGTATATTCTAGTGATTGTTGATGACATTCCAGATACACATGGACTCATTTCTATGAACCAGGATGAAACACCAAGAAAGTTTCTTACAAGACTTTCTCATGATGATTACAACGCAATCTCAAGCTCAAGTTAGTACTGTTCGTACGACAGAGGCACAATTCATGTACACGAACACTCCATGCCTACTCAAAGAAGAAAGGCATTGAAAAACAAACTTCCACTCCTCGAACACCATGAACAGAATGGCGTTGTCGAAAGACGGAAACCGTACTCTTGTTGAAGGCAGCTCGAACAATGCTTTCAAGTTTTTAACTTCCATTATCATTTGGCTGAAGCAGTTGTAAACCGCAAGCTATACTCAATGAACGAGATCAATCATCATATCCACTCATGAAAAATACGGCATAACACATCATAAATGACAGGAAGAAACTTATCAATAAAAACATCTTCCACATCTTTGTTGCACTTGCTACATAACTAGAGATGGTGGAAAATATGGAATAAGATGAAAGAAAAGAGGGGATCCATGTGTCATGGTGGAATATTTCTATCGACTACATCGAAGGATATCGTTGTTACAAACAGAGAACACGCATAATAGTTGAGCCATACATATCAAGTGATGATGAAAATCAAAGAAATGATGTCTGATCACAACAGTTCAACCTCGCACCACAACCGACAAAAAGAGATGTCTGTTTATGAAATTCACTTCATGCCTACGTTTTCCCTCAAAGGGAGATAAGGTTGTTGACTATGACAACTCTGACCCAGTGGCCCCCAAGAACAAAATTTGTTCCTTCAGCAGAAGAAGTACAGATTCGTCACATCAAGGGTTAGCATTTCTCTTCAGTCCTAATACTTGAAGAATATAACAATCCAACACACCGATCAAAGCTGAGGAAAACTACAATATCAAGCACCGAAAGCAGTCGTTACCAGAAGCTAAATTTATCAATCCTTTTTGTACAAACAACACGGGTACATAGAAATTGGGAGTTCGTCCTCACCAGCAACATTGAAATACCGATGTGCATCAATTTCAACCACAAAGTCCTGATTTTCCGAGGACCAAGATCAACCCATTAGAAACAAGTTCGTGGAAATCCAACCTATGTAAGTTCAAACAAGAAGACACTTGCCACAGAACCTGAATGTGTATGTTCCCGCAGCTATCGTAGAATGACGGAGATTATTGTTGAACAAAGAACATAAGGATGCATATGGCTGATTCTGCATGGAATCGAAAGCAATGCAGGATGAACTTTCATCATATATTACAGACTAAAAGGTGTCTGGAACTAGTTCGACAAAAACCATTTGGTAAGATGATTATAAAGCTAAAGTGGTTATGGAAGAATAAGAAGGATGAAGATCAACTGTTCATTGCGCAACAAAGCACGACATGTGCTGAAATGGTGTAATTCTCAGGAAGAGGGTTATTGATTTGAAGAATCATTTCTCATTGCTCTGCTTAGATGCAGTTTCGGAATTTTCGTTGAGCCCACGCAGCACTACAAGTCTTTCAATTCTATCAGATGGACGTGAAAACGGCATTTCTTAATGGTCCCAACTGAAGAAGAGGTTTAACTTTGCACATACCGAAAGGTTTCGTTGATCCAGATCAACCAGAAAAATGTCTACCAAACACAGAAGAGCTTTGTATGGATAAAGCAAGCTCCAAGAGCCTGGTACGATGAACTAACAACTTCCTGATATCCAAAGGCTTTTCTAAATAAAAGGTCAATTGACCCAATCTTTATTCAAGATAAAATACGGGGCGGATATTCTACTTTGCAAATGATACGTCGATTACATAATTTTTGGATCGACAAATTCCTAAATAATTCAAAAGGCGATTTAAAAAATTAATGCACAGATAGATTTGAAATGTCCTTAATGGGGGAGATGAAAATCTTTTTAGGCCTTCAATCCACCATCCCCAAAAGGATATTATGAATCAGGCCAAGTACGCTATTAGTAAATTCTGAAAAAGCATAACTATGGACAACTGTCACTAACCATTAGGTACAATCACCATTGGCAACAAAACCCAAACTAGAATTAGATATGAGTGGAGAGAAACCTAGACCATCTGAATATCGAGTAAAACGGGTCACTCATGTACTTGACATCTAGTAGACCAACTTAGATTCAAGCATATGCAATTGTGCACCGTTATCAAAGCACGATCCAACACAAAAGCACCTCAATGAGTTAAAAGAATTTTTAAATACCTAAATGGTCCATAACATGGGCTAAACTGGTATCCAAAGGATACCTGCAATGAACTAACAGCAATATCAGAACGACTGACCATAAAGCCTGATCCTAATACTCGAAAAGCACTCCAGGAGGGATACATTCCCTTTGTGAAAAACTTGTAAGCTGGATGTCAAAGAAACAAAACTGCACTTCAATATCTTCAGCAGAGGCAGAGTACGTGGCGTTATCTGCAAAGTTGTGCTCAAGAAATGTGGATAGGACACGCTATCAAGAATTATGGCTTCAACTACAACAAAATACCGTTGTATTGCGACTCTCAGTCAGCCATAGCAATATCATGCAACCCCGTAAACAACATTCGCGGAAAAGCACATCCATACACGGTATCAATTTCATAAAGGAACAGGTTGAAACGTGGAGGTATAAATTGAATTATAGTTTTGTCAGAAACTGAATACCAATTAGCTGAACCATGTTTACGAAAGCCCTTCCAGAGGATCGGCTTTAAGTAATCTTGTTCAGAAGGATTGTTAAGAGAAGTTTGAATCTCCATGAACCAGGTGGTGTTCTTGACAAATGAGTCTGCTTGATATCATCATACAAACATCACCATGTACCATAATTTTTTTAAAAGCAAAATACAAAAAAAAATAAAAAACTTCAAAAAGAAAATACAAATCAAAAATCAGAAAATTTCCAAAAAGATTCTTCTCGACATGTCTCTCTTGCATCGAAAACATCAACGTGCTTATAAATGTCGATTAACATAGACACAGTGTGTAAATGAAGTTCGCGCGAGAGTTGCAAATAGTTTCAAAACATTCATTTCAAATTTTCTAAAAGCTTTATGTGCAAGTGTCAGTACATAAACCGGAGACTTCCAAATCAAGGAATGGTTTATAACTTATCCTCACAAAAGATAACGAGAAAATTAACGTTTCCTCCGGAATTCCTTGAGCTGTTCTTACAATACATACAATGTTTTAATCTCAAGAAAAAAGGATAGTGTACGCTTAGTGAGCGCTACCCTTACCGTTAGAAGAGAAGGTCCTCTAACATCTTGGTTTTTCAAAAAATAGAACATAAATTTTTTTCAAGAATTTCACGATGACAATTCATAATCTTTCAAAATTGTGTGCTTCAACACTCATCTCATCACAATGTTTGTTTAAAAGACAACAATTTCTCAATTTGTGTCCTATCTTGAGGGGGAGGTTTTCGAAAAACAAAGTTTTAATGGTCTTGGAATACATCGTCAAACGACCATTCTTATGTATTCAAAACATTATCAAAATGTTCAAAAATAACAACCATTCATGCAGACCATTATTTTCCTCCCACTGAATTTCCAGACATATTTTAAGTCACAAGGTTATTTTAAAAAACTAATGTTTATTATTTAAAATAAGGGGAGAAAATTAATTTAAAATATGATCTAAATTTTACTCAATGGCTAAAAAAGGTTTTATGGTTTCGATCTTATACCCAACAACATCGTAATTTCATGAACGATCATGAATAATAAGGTGGTTAGGTTAGAATCAATCCTATGATCCAACCAGATCCGAGATCTACCCAAGAATAATCCAAAGTTAGAATAGCAGTCCCTTTAGGTATATTAGAGATAATGTTAGATTGGAATAATAGCCGACTAAGCTTGAGCTAACATGGAACAATCACAACAAGTGTTAGTAATGACGACTATGGTAAGCATTGAAGATAGTGAAGAAGAAAAAGAAATGTATGGATAAAGGTCTAAAGAAAGAAGCCCTCCACACAACTTAAGGCAGAAACCGGGTCAATACATATGCTGTCAGAATCACAAGTTGATTGCTGACATTGAAAACGACATCATGGACCCAGTGATGCAATGCACAACCTTTCCCAGCCATTCGGGTTTCTCTCAACAGAAACTTGTCTCATTTGTCACGGAGATACACAAGTTATCTATTGACATCTCACTCCGAGATTGTTGATATTGAATAGGTGGAAAATTGCTCTAGCCTCCGAGTACTAAAACCAAAATGCACTAATCGAGTCTAGAGCCAAGAGATCAATCAAAATCTCGTTAGGACACATTCCATTTCAAACACTTGTTGAACATCATCAGGTTCACAAGCTGTTATCAAGAGTCCTACGCAATATCATTGAGATATTTGCCAGAACATTCAGAGTGATACTCTTTAGTATTCACAATGACGAATGGAAATCCTTCCAGTGTCATCATCAAACAGCACTGCGGTAGGTGACTTGCGAGATTCTATATGAATCAAACTTGTGACAACTGGATATCGATTTGGTCCAGTAAATGAATTGACGGTTGATGAATTTTGATAAAACATGACCTATCGAATGTGGTAACAACATACATTACCGTGAGACACGTCTATTGATTTTCAAATCAATTTTTCTCGTTTATCACTAACGAAAAACCTGCAGGTTAAAAACCGGTGATAAACAGACAACCTCAATCCCATTCAAATGCTCAATCTACGAAGACATACTATCTAGAAAGCTCAAGATTTAAAGACAAAGACTTCCGCTAACTCTGATTTAAAGCTTTCAAGATAATGCAAAAGTATGAGCATGTTGGTCAAAGACACAAGATCGCAAGATGGCAAAGACGATAAAGACACAATAGACTAAAGGCTCAAAGTCAAGACCCAAAGAGCATGAAGGAACAAGAATTACACCGAAGACAAAGACCAAGAACACTCGAGCTTAAACGACAAAAGCAATCTCACTGATCTCATGAATGAGTGTCATCAATGAACTCACTTCGGGGGAGATTGTTAGCCTCAATTTTATTGAGTCAATAAAGGAAGCTCGTTCCCGTGTTCAAGACCTCACTTCGGGGGAGATTGTTAGCCTCAATTTATTGAGTCGAACAAGGAAGCTCGTCACTCAAGACGAAAGAGCTCGGTCTTTAATTAGTTAATGTTGTAGATAAATTATAATAGTCGTAGAATCGGGCTCGATAGATAAACTAAATATAGAATATGTTTTGGGTTAATCCAGCAAAACCCGAGCCCTGGGTCCTAGTAAAATATCCCGCACGTCACATTAAATGTGTAGGTGGTTATATAATAAAATAATTTAAGATATTTTCATTTCAGAAAATATCTCCGATATATATAATGATAATTTCTTTTTAGAAAATATCTATTTTTCATTCCAATATATCTGTATTTTCTCTCAACTCCTCTCACCCTTTTCTACTCTCTTTCTCCTTTCTGATTTGGATTTGTGATTCGTGTTATGAAGTGAATGTTTAAATCAGGGAACCTACAGACTATAATGTCGTCATATATCTAAACTTAAATAAAATAAGTCTCCTCGTTCATCCCTAGTCACTGTTCACATCTACCTTCACACAACACAAACACAGCTTAACAACATATCACTTCGACAACAACTCCACTCCATCTCGGGTAAATTTTGTGCTTCAAAGGTATTTACTACAAACTTAATCCACGGCAATATACTTCTAAACCGTTGAAAGAATTTTTGATTTCGCCATTTTGAACTCGAAGAAACCCTAATTTTTTCAATTAGTTTCCTAAATCAAAAGTGTTCAAATCGTTTAAATTGATTAAGGTTTTTGATGCATTGGGTTAAAGATGCATATTGTAAAAAAGCATTTTTCTGTTTGAGACTTATATGAATGTGTGCTGCCGCTTGTTTTCGATCGCAAATATAATTGGTTAAGTGAAAAGTTGTATTAATATGTTATTGGGTTTATGAGGGATTGAAATGATGCATCCATGATAAGTGCTAAATCATTTAATATAATCTTGAATCATTCCTTGTTTAGTTTACTCAACTCGGTTTACAATGATTTTAGGTTTGTGCTGCTCGTCAAGATGCTAAGCCATAACAACCAATTGTTCTAAATGATAAAAATAGAGTTGAAACAAGCTCACTGTTGATAAACCCAAAAGCAAAAATCATGTTCTTATGAAATTGGTTTAGCTTTGAAACCGAACGAGTATTCCTTTAGGAACGAATGAGTAATATGTTTTGATCACTCCTGAACGAGAAAATAACAAATAGAAACCGATCGAGTGATTGTATAAGTTGACCGAACGAAATGATATCACAAGTTGAATCCGTAACGAGTCCCTAAGTCCTTTTGTAATCAACGAGTCAAAGCCTTTAGGACGAACCGTACGAGTCTAAAGCCTTTAGAACCAATAGTCCTAAGAGCCTTAGGAACCGAACGAGTCTAAGCCTTTAGGAACCGAACGAGTCTAAGCCTTTAGGAGACCTAACGAAGTCAAAAGCCTTTTAGGAACCGTAAACATCAAAGCCTTTAGGACACCGAACGAGTCTAAGTCCTTTATGAACCGAACGAGTCTAAGACTTATTGAACCGAACAGTCAAAGCCCTTAGAACCGATCGCGTCAACCTTTTGTGAGCCGAACAAGTAACATTGTATTGTGAACCGAAAGCGAGTGAAAAAGCTTTAGGAACCAAACTTTCTTGACAAAACACACTTAAAGGATCAAACTTTCTTCAAATAAGGTCAAATTAAAACCTCACTTAGTTCAAGTAGTACATTACAAAGCTTGACAATCCAAGGTACTAAAATACAACTTATGTTATCTAAATTATCTACTAGTTCCGACAAACCACGATTCCTAAAAATTGTTAAAAATATGCCTCAGTCACATAAGCTTTTAGTCTATCTAAGTTGTCTGATATTCAAAGTGCTAAAAGTCATAAAGGTTCTAATGCGTAATTAATCGTGTCACATTATAAACTGCATTGACTCTTTCTTAAGCAGAATCATGGACATCACAAAGGCTGAACAGATTGCGTTGGATGATGCCTTAGTTGCTCCTGCCAATCGACTGAAGATTAGTAAATGTAATCTACGATTAAGCTTAGATCTCAAGTCAAAAGAAGCAACTCTTTAAGTGGTTTATGATGTGTTGAAGCTCACTCCCTTTTACAAGGCATTTCAAGCCTCAGTTGATGTTCCAGAAATCTATATGCAAGAGTTCTGGGCTACTGCATCCGTTCATAACCAGTCAATTCAATTCAAGATGAATAACAAGAAACATATTTTCAATCTTGAGTACTTCACAGAAATGCTTCAAATATGCCCTAAAATCTGT
>BQNB010067245.1:30000-32829 GCA_026074375.1 Tanacetum coccineum | reverse complement strand
AAAGTACACAGATTTTCTATGGAATAGACGAACACTAAAACTATGTGAAGGTATGGTGGGTTGCACCATAGCCTCAGGGCATACATGATGTGCATACAATATGATAATTTTGTGAAGTTAGATGAACGTAAAATGTTCGAGTATTATCCATCGTCGAGTAAATTATTAATTAGGTCGAGTTGTGTAACAATCCATGACTGAATCTCAAGACAGTTCTTGTTTGATGAGTTGCGAAATTGAGCCATGACAAGTTGTTACACAACTCGAGGTGCTTGTTAAATTCCCTCGAGGATGGTTAGGACTCGTGAAGCATTATGTGGAACAATTATGTGTAATTATAGTGATAAAGCCACTATATGAATACTAGTCTGATTTGTGCAGACACACTACTTGCTTAATTGCGTGCTTACGTGACTTATGTATATATATGTATGGGTATATATATACACTTACCTTCTCTTGCGATTATTTTACGCTTGTTTTATATAAAAGTTATTTATATAAATACTAGAAATTACTTCTTCAGACATTGTGAGTTTGCACAATGGTTTCAGTTTACGCCTAAGACATTGTGAGTTGGACAATGGTCTCATTTATACCTTAGACGTTGTAGGTTAAACAATGGTCTCGCTTCATTCTCAGACATTGTAAGTTAAACAATGGTCTCGCTTCGTCCTCAGACATTGTAAGTTGAACAATGGTCTCTAAGGATATTATTTTCTTCATAGCTTTATACAATAGCGTAGTACGCGAAGGCCGTCGAAATTTTTGTTTACATGGAATTATGTATGAATCTAAGTATTACAAGTCTTGTATGGGCGGGACTTGTAATATGAGGATTGATATGATAATTGCTATGTTAACAAAGCCCGTTACAGTTCTGTTTACATAGAATTATGTGTGAATCTAAGTATTACAAGTCTTGTATGGGCGGGACTTGTAATAGGAGGATTTATATGATAATTGCTGTGTTGACTGGTTCATCGAGACTTTTACCTTATTTACTCTAACCGAGTACTCATTAACGATCTTGAACCCTATGTGAGTTCCCTGATAGTTTTACTCTCCGCCTCCAAAGACGAGTTTGGAACACTCGTCCCATACTCATTAGAGCACATGCATCGTCATGTCATCCATCACCTTGGAGGTTATGTGAGTACGCGTATTGCATCGGGAATTATTAAGTAGGATGATTTATAATCTCTTTATTTGAAAGGATTGTGACGCCTCTTCAGTTAAATAAAGAAATTGTAAATCCTCGAACGATAAGTTTATCATTTCTTACTTACATAAATTAGGACGCTCCTTTATGTAAGTAATGAATTATAAATGAGTGGACTTAATGGTATTCGATATGAGACAAGTATGAACTCGAACCTGATAATCACCGGAGTCCGTTAAAAAGGTCTAGAACCACAATTGTGTCTTACCACTCAGCGAAAACCTTAAGGCCTCACTGGAACTACATTATCTCTTTCGGAAGTTATTACTGTTGCTATTGCAAATCCTTGCAATCGTGAACTGTCTGTGGAGCTAACAGACTGAGTACAACATGTTCCATCACCGTTGTTATGATTATTGTCATTATAGTTGCCGTTGTTGGGTCCTGGATCGGACCACTAGTACGGAGACTTAGGTCGCGGTACATCCTAGTACTACCCAGTGAGTTGAATACTTACAATCCTTTAGGCGTGGTGATTTCGGCAATACTTATTCTGAGCAATCGGTCATAGGCGTGGTGGTTGCGGCGATTCTCTTAGGTGGCATTCTGAATTTAAATCACAATGATACAATATATGTGGGATTTCAAACGAGCGCAACACAAGGGAGAGATATAACAGCATTGAGTCGAAAAACATATAATGATTTTATGGAGATACCCATTTTGACGGATTAAATATCCTGGTCAAACCTAGCCAAAATTTCTGGTACATTGAGAAGTGTCGAAAGACAGAAAAATTTTGCTGAATAAAGTTATCAGCGCTTTGTTTAGAATTGGTTTATTAAATCTTAAATCTTTTCTTGGTCACACAAACGGTTCACACGAATTTAATCTCGGGACGAGATTTCTTTAAGGGGTAGGTACTGTAACAACTGGGAATTTTCGGATTTGTAAATGACTATTTTACCCTTCGACTTTTCGGGTCCGAATCGACTTTTTGACCTTCGACGTTTTAATGTCTAAATAAAAGCAATTACCGCGTGGCCGGTAAAATATTCGGAATGTATTTCAAATGATAAATCATATTTATTATGATATTCCCAAGTGGAAGCTATTTTTAATTTATTTGGCTCGAAAACGAAAAAGATATATGTTAATTATAAGCTGACGGATCAAGAACGATCCGCTAGATCACGTTTTCATGACTCGGACTCTAAAGCAATTTGATGTAAAACAAAGTTCCTGACAACTTTTCAGTTTTGCCCGAGACCTGGAAACGAGCCGAAAAGGGCTAAAACAGCACCGCAAAAATCTTACGAACAACATACAACGCGGACAAACAAAAATAATTAAATTTGTTTTTAATTATCAGTATTTATTTAATAAAAAAATATTAAATAAGTTAGTCATCATTTTAATTAAAAGCGTTGTTGATAACGCGAATACTCGAGCTTAAATCCATTTTTATTTCGGACGAGGCGAAACCGGTTCGCAAAATGAATAACAGATATTTTATTAAATGTTATAAAATATTTATGAATAATATCAAACGAATACTCCATTTTATATCAGAAAAAATGATTTGAAAATAATTGCGCAAATATTCGGTGTTTTGATTTCATCCGTTAAGAAACCGCCCAAACGAGACCCGAACCATTATCTTATAA
>BQNB010067245.1:20000-22500 GCA_026074375.1 Tanacetum coccineum | reverse complement strand
GGTAGGTACTGTAACATCCGGGAATTTTCGGAACATATTTTAAATAATAAATCATATTTATTATTACATCTCTCAAGGGAAAGTTATTTTAACTTATTTGGCTCGAAAACGAAACAGATATATGTTATTTATACGCTGTCGTATCAGAAACGAACCACTAAATCACGTTTTCACAGCTCGGACTCTAAAGCAATTTGATGTAAAACGAAATTCCTGACAACTTTTCAGTTTTGCCCGAGACCTGGAAACGAGCTGAAAAGGGCTAAAACAGCACCGCAAACATTTAACGAACAACATACAACGAGGACACACAAAAATAATTAAATTTGTTTTTTTTATTGTTATCAGTATTTATTTAATAAAAATATTAAATAAATTAGTCATCATTTTAATTAAAAGCGTTGTTGATAACGCGAATACTCGAGCTTAAATCCATTTTTATTTCGGACGAGGCGAAACCGGTTCGCAAAATGAATAACAGATATTTTATTAAATGTTATAAAATATTTATGAAATATTATAAAACGAATACTCATTTTTATCAGAAAAATGATTTGGAAAACAATGGCGCAAGTTTCGTGTGTTGATTCATCCGTTAAGTCGCCCAAACGAGACCCGAACCATTATCTTATAAAAGTTACACTTTTGGTCCTTGTGAAATAATTACATAATCAACCCTCAACTATTTTAACCATTACACTTTCTATTAAAATTTTAATATAAATATAAAATTTTATATTAAAATTTTCATTTTATCATTTCATATAACAAATAACACACACCACCACCACTATCTCTCTCTCTCAAATTTCCGGCTGCCACCTGCCACCACCGCCACCACACCACCGCCGCCGGAAAACTTTTCTGGCGGACTTTTCCGGCCAACTCCAAAAATACTCCTCGTGACCCGATCTATCCTATCCCCACTATCACTCTCCTCCACGCGCCACCTCCGCCACCGAAACCACCACCGCCACCCGCTGTGACCACCAACACCATCTTCACCATCATCGTCATCACCATGACACCACCCCCTGCTGCTACTCCACGACGACCACACACCACCACCTTCGTTCGGGTTTAAAACCACCACCATGGTGCGTTTTGTTTGGGTTTAAAGAAAAAGGGGGTGCGTCGGGTTGGGTGGCCACCACCCACCAAGGGTGCGTCGGGTCTATGGTAACACCACAGGGGTGTCCGGTTGGTGGTAAGCACCAAAGAGTGCGTCGGGTTGTGGGTTGACAGCCGCGGGGGGTGTGTGTGTCGGGTTTGGTTTGCGTTTGGTTGTATTAACATAACCGAAGGGATGTTTGGTTGGCTGTCGAAACAGCCGGGGAGGGCGTCGGGTTTGGCTGTCGAAACAGCCGGGAAGGGTTGTTTCGGGTTGTTAATATCACTAGGGTGCATTTGGTTGTAATAAAAACACCAAGGGGTGTGCTCGGTTGACTGCCACCACCACGGGGGTGTGTTGGCAGTCACCACCACCACGTAGGGTGCGTTTTGGCTGCGGGACAGCCGAGGGTGTCGGGTTGGCTGCGGGACAGCCGAGGGTTGTCGGGTTTTGGCAGCGAAACAGCCGGGTACATAAGGGTGTGTTTGGTTTCGGGTTAAAGTACCAAAAAGGGTGCGTTCGGGTTGGTTTTCAAAAACGCAGCGGGTGCGTTTGGGTTTCTTGAAAGGGTGCGTTGAATTTGGGATAACACCGAAAAGGGTGAGTTTGGTTTTGCACCACAAAAGTATATTTCGTTTAATTTTATCGAATTGATTAAAATGTGATGAAATCTATTGAACTTGCGGCGTCTAAGTATAATATGTATTAATATTAATCTATAAGCCATAAGAGACGCATTTTAGATAAGTTTTTGAGTTAAAAACGGACTTTGGCGCGTTTTTGTAACGGTACATTGTGAGCAGAAAACGGAACATGGGATTCGGGATTCGAGATTTTGAAAAGTCAGACTTTAGTTTGCAAAATATAACAAATTATATTTTTACGGACGTTTTGATATAAAACGGGACTTTTAACTCCCAATAACGAAGAAACTGGAGTGAAATCGGAATATACACTTTAATAGAAAAATAGGTTATTTTTAATATATATTAAATCTGACAGACTTATTAATTAAAGGATTTGAGCACTTTCGAGTCCGTTTCGGCCTTCCGGCGAAACACGAAAGTTGTTCGCCCCCCCCCCCCCCCCCCCCCCCCCCCCCCCCCACCCCCACCCCCCCCCCCCCCCCCCCCCCCCCCCCCCCCCCCCCCCCCCCACCCCCCCCCCCCCCCCCCTCCCCCACCCACCTCCCCACCCCCCACCCCCCCCCCCCCCCCCCACACCCCCCCCACCCACCCCACCCCCCCCCCCCACCCCCCCCCCCCCCCCCCCCCCCCCCCCCCCCCCCCTCCCCCCCCCCCCCCCCCCCACCCCCCCCCCCCCCCACCCCCCACCCCCCCCCCCCCCCCCACCCCACCCCCCCCCCCCTCCCCCCTCCCCCCCCCCCCC
>BQNB010067245.1:0-10000 GCA_026074375.1 Tanacetum coccineum | reverse complement strand
GGGCATTTCGTACTGCTTTTAAGACACCAATTGGTTGTACTCCTTACAAATTAGTGTACGGAAAAACTTGCCATTTACCTATTGAGTTAGAGCATAAGGCGTATTGGGCATTAAAACATGCTAATTTCGACCTTAAAACCGCGGGAGATCACCGGAAGCTGCAACTTAATGAACTTAATGAGCTTCGTGATCAAGCTTACGAGAATTCTTTGATTTATAAGGAAAGGACGAAGAAGCTTCACGACTCAAAGATCAAAAACCGCATTTTCAATGTTGGTGATCAAGTCTTGCTTTTCAACTCTCGTCTCAAGATGTTCTCGGGCAAGCTTAAGTCCCGCTGGTCTGGCCCTTTCACCATCACTGAAGTTTTTCCATATGGCACTGCCAAATTGTCTCACGTAGACGGTTCAAACTTCAAAGTTAATTGCCACCGACTTAAGCACTACTTCGGAGGGGACATCCCATCATTGGTTGTCCCGGATCTCCAGACTTTCCCTAAGGACGAATGAATTTAGGGATCGAGTCAAGCTATGTGACTCGGTTACCAAAAACAAAGCGCTTCGTGGGAGGCACCCCATGCTTATCCATCTTTCTTCTTTCTATTTTCTAATCTCTAATGTGATGTGAGGAGGCTTGCACTCTTCCGATTTCTTGTTGTTTGTGCTTGTGATTGTTTGCAGGATTGCCCAGCATTTTTGAAGTCTCTCGTGTTCGGTGTTTTGTCCTAGTCCACTCGAGCTTCCTAGCCTTTGCTTGCCATTAGTTTGGGGAATCCAATATCCTTGATTAGAATAAGAAACATTGAGGACAATGTTTGATTTTAGTTTGGGGAGGAGTATATCTTCGATAAACTTACTTTTGCCCGTTGTTCTCACGTACCCCGTTTTCCCGCAAAAATTTTAAATTGTGAAGAACAAGAGATGATAGAGTAGAATATGAGTTTTGATGCTAAGCGTGGAATAGTTGGATTTCTTTAAAGCTCGTAAGTGTTATATTGTGGCTTTTTCTCCCATTAGCTTGTTTCACCATAATAATAAATGTTTAATAAATTGAGTTAAACGGCCTTACGTATATATATTATTTTGCTAATCTTTTATACAAGAACATTAAACGCGAGTCCATTGCTTGGAAAAAGTTTTAGGTTTTTTGCAAGTTCGCAATAATTGATTTTAAATATGTCTAAGTCGGATTAATTAGCTAAGCATTCACGAGTATACGTTATTAGAAATATTTAAATTGTGAAGAACAAGAGATTTATGAGTAAATATTAGTTTGATGCAAGCGTGAATTGTTTTAATACTTTAAAGCTCATAAGTGTTATAATTGTGGCTTTTTTTCCTCCCATTATCTTATTCACCATAATAATAAAGTGTTTTAATAAATTGAGTATAAACGGTTTTTTTTTGTTAATAGTTAGTTCTTAAAAGTATTTTTTTGTTAGTTTCTTTGTGATTTAGAGAGAGTATACACCAGGAATACTTAATTTGGCATACTATATGTATCACATGAATAAATATTTTGCTTATCCCTTAAAGAGCCTTAGGGTATATGGGGTAAGTAGAATCTAAAAAAAACTGTGGGCTGAATAAAGTTTACTGCATCTTGTCGGCTCACAACCGATGTTGCAGTCTTCTAAATAAAGCACATAGTAATAATCCTTGGTTGAAATATGTTTGCTGCATCTTGTCGGAGGCGTGGCCGATGTTGTAGCCTTCTAAAAGGACCATGGTCTTAAAAATGATTGCATATAATTTGGTCTTGTTTGTAACCTTACAGAGCCTTATGATATATTGGTGCAAATAAGATTGTTCCATTTATGTCTTAAAGAGCCTTAGAGTATATGACGTGAATGGCACCTTGCTTAAGTAACCTAATAAAAGCCAAATTTTGGTCGCCTTGATGTGGACTTAATCTTGATTGCATTGTTTTTCTTTTGAAAAGGGCTAGGAGCTAATTATTGCGTTTTAACCGTTACGCTTTATTTTCAGAATTAATAAGTATCGAAATAAAAGTCTTAAGAGCCATCGGGTCTAATAACTATAAATAAAATCATGAATACAAAATTAGGAATAAGGGAAGGAAAAGTAAGTACACAATTCACTTTTAAGATAGTGTTTAGCATCAGAATTTGGATTATACAATGATTTTGTTTTAAGTTTGGCTTTGAGAGAGTGACAGTTGGGGACGATAATTTATCCATTTGGACACATTAGTGCTTTTAGTATCCGTGATCCAAAAAATTTTAATCAATAGAATCATGAAAGCAATAGCATTATGTCACACATAAATAAGATATAATTTTATAAATCATGAAAAATCATAAAAGATGAAAAAAGTTATGTGAAAAAATGGGAAAGCCGGGTGTTTCTATAACTTGTTACATCCTTAACTTTCTCCACAAAAGGATTTTGGCTACTTTCAAAGGATTAGTTATGTGGAAGTTTAGAGAGGAATTGGTTATATAGCATATAATATTGCGTTGAGACAACGCAATCTATTAGTTTGGGAGGGAATTTTGATATGTGTGTGAAAACACATATCACGTTTATATTAAAAATAACCCTAAAGAGACCAAGATGAGCAGTAAAAATGCTTGAATACTGCTTGTTTGGTATGTGATGAATGTGTAGTACGTAAACATGTCAAATATCACAGAAAACGGTCAAAACCGGACAAACATATGACACAAGACGAAAAGATTGTACAAAACTGGGAGAAAGCTATCAAAAGCAAGATTGTCAACTCCAAGTCAACCTTTGTCTACAAAGTCAAACCATAAATGACAAAAATCCTAAAGTTACCAACCAGACCTTATCAATTATTAAACCACTAAAACCCTAACGTCGTTATCTCTTTACATTACAAAGATAACAACCCGTTATCTACCCCTATATAAACCTTGAGCCCAAAACCAACTCCCGGGCCCAAACCAAAGTCCAACCCTGTTCAACAGAATAATCAAACGCTACCCTTATTAATAAAAAAATTGAAAAAGCGGGAAAAGACGTTTACAGCAATTCATCGTCTTCTTAATTTTACCAAGGGGTCAAAATCATGGGGCTTTTGTCAATTAAGGGGCACAAAGGACAATTCAGGTGTTAAAGTACACCTTGGCAGCAACAAACGTCATTCATGAGCTCCTATTGGTCAATTTTGTAAAAGGAATTACACGTGGTCAAGTAGAGAAAGCACAAGATGATGGGATTTGCACTAGAGCTACTCATGAAAGTAACACAATGGTTTAGTACATTTTGACCTCTAAAAGTCAAAGTGTACTAAACCAAACACTCCTTTATCCTTGACAGATTTTACTTGAACTAGCAATTTTGAAATCTAATGAACACAACTTGATTAACAGATAATGAACAACTTATAATAAGCCTAATGAGCTATCCTAAGCATATAATAAGCCATAAACAATAAGCTACACTATTTTTGGTTTTTATTATAATTTTTAAGACAAGTTAAGACAAATTATAAGCTAGACTTTAAAAAACTAAAACAGATAGCTAAATATGATGAATAAGCACAAAGAAGCAGAATAAAGCTCAAATAAGAAACTAGATAAGCATATAGGCAAATAATAAGAAAATTTAAGCTAGGAATTTAAAAACAAAATAGTAAATAGAGAACTTACTTAAGCCTTAGCTTAACAAAGGCAAAATTTGCTCAAAGAGCTTATCAACAGCTCTGGCTTATCAAAGATAAGCCAGTAGAAGTCCTTGGAAGCTCATCCCTTGCTAGCTTCCCTTCCATAAGCTTAAGAGTCCAATAATCAAAGTATTAAGCTGATTTTAAGGTTTAAGTGGATTAAAGACTGAATTGAGCTCAATCACAAGCTTATAGACTTGTGAGAGCTTATAAGAGCTTACTGGTCCGTACACTATCACTAGAGCTTATAGAGAGCTTTAGACAAATTTATTAAAGAAGACTCAAATTTCATTAACTAAAAAGGCTTGATTACATTACTTGAAAAGAAAATTACAAAAGTTTAAATGAAAATTACATTGACTTAAAATTTAAAAGCTTAAGCTAAATTTCCTAAAAATCTAAAAGCTAAAAACTAGGTAAAGAAAGATACTCATGTGTATGAGGAGTGAAGGGCTATTTATAGCCATCTTCTGAATCTTCTAGGTTCCTTGGTAGTTACACACTCCTTCCTCTCTTGGCCTTTGATCATCTCCCAATCATTGGATGCTCATTCTTGACCCTTGGATTAGATTTTTAGCACACGGATTGCCAGCGTGGCAATCCGTGTGTCAGACCCATTGTGTTACTTTCGTGAGTAGCTCTAGTGCAAATCCCATCATCTTGTGCTTTCTCTACTTGACCACGTGTCATTCCTTTTACAAAATTGACCAATAGGAGCTCATGAATGACGTTTGTTGCTGCCAAGGTGTACTTTAACACCTGAATTGTCCTTTGTGCCCCTTTAAATTGTACAAAGCCCCAAATGCGAGATTTAGACCCTTGGTAAAAATTGATAAGACGATGAAGAATAAGTGTAAACGACTTCTCCGCTCAATTTTTACTATAAAGGTGCGTTTGCTTATTTTTTGTTGACCCGGGGTTTTGACTATGGTTGGCCTGGATTGGTTTTTTGGGCCAAGGTTAAATAAGGGGTAGAGATAACGGTTGTTAGCTCTGTAATGTAAAGAGAGTAACACTGTTAGGGTTTAAGGGTTTAATAAATGATAGAGGGGACTGGTTTGGTAAATTAGGATATTTTGTCATTTTATGGTTTGACTTGTTTGACCAAGGGATGACTGAGTTGACTCAATCTTGACATTAGCTTAGCATTCTCCCAGCTTATAATGACAGTCTTCCGTCTTGTGTCCCTGTGTTTGTCCGTTTTGACCAGATTATCCTTTGATATTAGCAATATCCATACCTACACTTCACAAACAACAAAACAAGCAGTATTCAAGCATTTTATGCACATTCTTGGTCTTTTAGGGGTTATTTTTGATATAAACGGATATGTGTTTTCACACATATCATTCTTTGAAGGAATCGACCAAAGGATACCATTCATGATGTAACACCCCCATTTTTACAATGCGCAGTGGAATTCACAATGGGTGTTACTTCAAAGCACAATACACCAAGATATAGAAAACGACTCAAAAGAGACGTTTATAAAACATGTGTTCCATTATTTAAAATCAGAGTAAATGTGTTTAGTCCCATAGAAATCGTAACCAAATCCATCACTACATTTGAAAAGCAATTGTTTCACATTAAAGACATTGTTTTAAGAAAACAAGGAACACATAAGCAAGCTTCTACACAAGCGACCACACACACAAGACCTCCACTCCATCGTTGCCATCATCCTTGGTTACCTGAGATAAAACATGCTAAAAACGTCAACAAAATTTGTTGAGTGAATCCACAGAGTTTATAAACAATGAGTAAAAACTTTGAACACACATATAGTTCTCGGGAAAAACATTGCAACGAATACAATGTATCAAATCTCATTGCACGCATTAAGCTCATGACACTGATACCTTAACAATACATATATCTTTTCATATGTCTAAAACCGTGCCCCAAAACAAGGTATTATTGCCATATACCTACTCGTCTTAATACAAAATGTTCGTTTGACAGGGTGTTCACCGTCGGATCCATACCCCGGACGGGGTTGTCAAACCCAATAGATCTATTTAATGCACAAGCGTTTACCTCACCGGGTAATTAACGGTTCATGATATTAGGGACTTTGGCAATCGCTACTCATGCGGAAATATCACATAATCGGGTCCAGCATACCATAAAATCATATGTGTTCGATTTTTAAAAACAAGCATGTATCTCCCTCGCGGGTTTATAAAACATCAAATGTTTTAAAATGCGAGGCTATGAACTCACCTTAAGCAAACGTATCCAATCAAATGACTCAACACGAGCAAACAACTTCACGTCTCAACCGCGACCTATAATATATATAGCGGTACGTGACTACGAGAACATATATCATATAATCATAACTAGCATATATAATTATATATTACAATCTCCAAGTGCGACACAATACATTTACAAACGAATTTCGCTTCATTTATCATAAAGTTTCTAGTTTTAGAAAATCGCCGAAAGTAAAGATAATATAATCCGAACTCATATTTCATTATTATTTAACTAACATTACGAACCCTTTTCTCTTAAAAGACCATATTCAAAATATACGCAAGTTTAACTTTCAAAAGTCAAACTTCGTAGTTGACTTTTACACCAAAATTTACAAATCTTAATTTGGCCGTAAAATCTTCGTTTTTAAGAGTTACGAGACCCACTTTATATCAAAACGAACCTAAGGACATTCTCTATCATTTTTCAAAGCCTAAAATAGATTTCGAAAATTTCTCGACATGCCACGCGCCTGTCAAACTTTCTGCTCGAAAATACCACTATCAAAACTCATTAAAACGCCATTTTTCACCCTCAACGACATCAAAAATACACCTAGCTATCCTATCTCCGTCCACTAGACCCATCAAACTCATGTTCGACTCACAAATATTTATTCGACACACTCACACTTGAATCTCTAGTAATAATCATATGCATGCAATAAACAAAATGACATCATGAGAGAGTTAGACGACTTACAACAACAAGTAAACACAAGTAAAATCGACAACTAAGTTTTGTTCAGCTCCCCTCTTTGTGGTTCGAACTCGGACGAAAACTCAACAACCAAACCAAAACCTTTTTCAATCAAACCCACTTTCAATAACACTTATCTAACCTTAATGAACACCTTTTTAAGATCAAAACTCCAAGTATCCAACCAAATTTCTAACTTTCAAAATACTTAGTGCATGTGATATATTTTTAGTGGGATATGTTCACAATGACACAAGGATTAATATTTTGTAAACGGATTATATTGCATGTCAGAAAATTGACGGATTTGGGTGGTGTGTGTGGTGACCGGCGTCGGCAAGGGGACGGGGGGATGAGTGTCTGTTTTTGTTTTATAAAAATGGTAAAAAGTGTGTATTATTTTCCTTATATAGTATGGTATCTTTGGGCATTTGACACAATTGGTCCTTCCCTCTTTTCTAGTTTAGATATTTGACACGAATATGTTTTCCTTAAATAAGACCGACCACCTATGTCTCGGGTTTATATTCCCGTGACTATTTTTCTTTCACCCAAATTAAATTCAGACTTAAAACATTTAAATAAATGTTAATTTATGTAAAGACAAGACTTTTGACACGCTTTTTATAAAACACGGGGGAAAAGCCATAAAACACCAAAAATAAATATAATCGCGCTCTCGGAGCAAAACATAATTATTTCTAACTCTCTCAGACGCTTAAACGAATAGAAATTCGAAACACGGCTCGTAATTTCCTAATAAATTGAATTTTTTACCAAACCAACTAAATACGTAACAACTATATCCAACTATATAGTAAAATAATTATCATGGCTTGAGGTAAGTATTGACCTGAAACTCGGGTTGTTACATTCCACCCACCTTAAGGAAGCATCGTCCCGATGCTTAGTTTGACTTATCCTTTCTTTCGTCTTCGGCAAAGAGGTGAGGGTACTTTTCTCTGATCTGATCTTCACGTTCCCAAGTAAACTCTGGTCCTCTTCGCGAATTCCAGCGAACTTTAACGATAGGAATCCGACTTTGCTTAAGTCGCTTAACCTCTCGGTCTACGATTTCTACCGGCTCTTCAATAAAGTGCAGCTTATCATCAAGTTGAATCTCGTCAAGTGGGATGATGAGATTTTCATCCGCTAAACACTTTTTGAGATTGGAAACATGAAACGTGCTATGAATCCCTTGCAGCTCTTCAGGTAATTCCAACGTGTAAGCCACCAGACCTACTCTTGTTAAGATCTTGAATGGTCTGATGTAACGTGGACTCAGCTTTCCGCGTTTTCCAAAACGAATAACACCCTTCCAAGGCGATACCTTGAGCATTGCCATATCCCTAACTTTAAATTCCAACGGCTTAATTCTTCTATCCGCGTAGCTTTTCTGACGGCTACAAGCGGTCAACAAGTGGTTCTTGATTTGCACAATCTTTTCCGTCGTTTCTCGAATCAATTCTGGACCGGTGAGTTGGATATCTCCAACCTCACTCCAGCAGACGGGCGATCTACATTTCCGTCCATACAAAGCCTCAAATGGCGCGGCCTTGATACTTGCGTGGTAACTATTATTATACGAGAACTCGAATAACGGTAGATGTCGATCCCAACTACTTTCAAAGTCAATTACACAGGCACGCAACATATCTTCGAGCGTTTATATAGTCCTCTCTCTTTGACCATCCATTTGAGGATGGTAAGCGGTACTCCAGAATCTAGACGTAAAATGGCTATCTCTATCCGAAATGATTAATATAGGAACACCATGCCTACACACAACTTCCTTCAAGTAGAGTTGCGTGAGCTTTTCCATGCTATCCATCTTCTTTATTGGTAGGAAATAAGCTGATTTAGTCAGTCGAACAACAATGACCCAAATCGTATCGTACACACTCGGCGTCCTCGAAAGTCCAAAAACGAAATTCATAGTGATCCTTTCCCATTTCCATACGAGGATTTCAGGTTGTTGAAGTAGTCTAGACAGTCTTTGATTCTCTGCTTTTACCTTCGCACAAGTCAGACAGTTGCTTACATAGGTGGCAATATCAACCTTCATATTCGGCCACCAATATAACTACTTCAGATCTTGATACATCTTGTCAGATCCTGGATGAATGGAGTACTTGGACTTATGCGACTCATGCATAACCAAGTCCCTCAACCTACCAAATCGTGGCAACCAAACACGCTTTCCGAAACAACGAGTCCCATCGGGGCTGTTAGCCTCAAAATATTGAGTCGAACAATGGAAGTTCGTTCATTATATTAGGTCTCGGTCACTTAATTAATTATACGTTGTAATAGGCTAGAAGGGTAAACAGGCTCGTAAATGTAAGCTAATATTGTATGTGTATCGGGCTAAAGCCCAAGTCAATCCCGAGCCCGGCCCAAGTAAAAGCCCACACGACCCATGTAGTTGTGTAGGGTATATATACCATTTTCCTCTATGGAAAATGGTGTTGATTCTTGTTGATTCTCATTTTGTAATTTTGCAAGTAATCATCCATCTTTTTCTTCTCTCTACCTTTCTCTCTCTAACTTCTCTCTACAATTCTTCCAATTCTTCTCATCTTATTTTTCTTGTTTCAATAATGAAGTGAAAGTGATTTTGGGTTCCGACATTTGGTATCATTCGCCACGGGTGGGTTTAGTGTTTGTTAGTTTTCGTGTTTGTAATTTTTTTTGTGGTTTCGTCGTGGTTTCGTGCTTGTAGTTCATAGGCTTCAACAGCGTCTACTTGTGGTTTCTTTTTTGGTTGCTGTGTAACTCGCAAGGACGGAAAGAAGCAAAGAATCGAGCAACATACGTGTTTGGACCGAACGAGTTCTTGGTGTCTCAATCGAACGAGCAAAATTCTCTTTTGAGAGCGAACGAGTTTACTCCTTCAAGGACCGAACGAGCTTACTCCTTCAAGGATCGAACTAGGAGGATCGAACAAGAGTGAATCGAACGAGTGACTTTTAGTTTGGATCGAACGAGTGACTTTTAGTTTGGATCGAACGAGTGACTTTTAGTTTGAACCGAACGAGTGTGTGTTTGGATCGAACAAGCAATCATCGAACTAGTAATCCCTTTTGGGATCGAACGAGTCTCATCCTTCAAGGATCGAACGAGCAAGGATCGAACGAGCAAGGATCGAACGAGCAAGGATCGAACGAGCAAGGATCGAACGAGCAAGGATCGAACGAGCAAGGATCGAACGAGCAAGGATCGAACGAGAAGAACCGAACAAGCGGACTCGAACGAGAAGAACCGAACGAGCGGACTCGAACGAGCGGACTCGAACGAACGGACTCGAACGAGCGGAATCGAACGAGCGGAACCGAACGAGTGGAATCGAACGAGCAAATTTTTTTTGGACCGAACGAAAAAAAAA
>BQNB010067244.1:16888-34266 GCA_026074375.1 Tanacetum coccineum | reverse complement strand
GAGATTTATAATTTCCTTATTCAAATGAAGAAGTGACCTAATTCATTTCAATAAGATGATCATAAATTGTCTTACCTAATTGTTAGATAATATTCAGATGTTGATTGTACTGACGTCTATATAATCAAGGATGATAATTTATGTTTCAAAGGTATGAGGAGAGTATTCAGAGTTTGAACATAATAGAATTAGTAGAATTTGACAAACGATGTCGAGTTTTGATATCATCAGATAACAAGATGTAACGGAATTATCACTTTATTATTTCATGGATAACTTTACATACGAACTTTACATATGAAAAAGAGTTGATACTTATGTTACATGTCTCGAGATTTGGTTGAGAGATAGAGTGATGTTTGGAAACAAAAGTTCTTAGTTCCTACAGTTTCTAGTCTGATGGCCTACTTTGTGGCAATTCTGACACCTGACGGTGCACGATCCTGTGTGATGTAGAGTACATTTCCTACAAAGGGGATGAGGTCCATTATATCCACGGTTTCCATTAGCCTTGAAGATTTCCTGTCTTCCATTTTGCTGCGGATGGTGATCATTGTTGCGGTTGTTATTGTTACGGTTATCTGGGTAGTTATTTTTGTTAATGTGATTGTTGGAGTGGTTATTATTGTTGCGATCATTGGGGTAGTTGTCTTTGTCACGATTATTGGAATAGTTGTTGTTATTGGGATAGTTGTTGTTGTTGGTGGTGTTCCTTCTATCATCAAACTTTCGTTTGTGATCATTGGTTTCTTGCACAGAATTACGCTTTATTATTTGGTCCATTAGCCTGTGAGCTATGTTGGTGGCTTCTTCCAGAGTCTGAGGTTTTGAAGCAGTAACGTTTCCTTCAATGCTTTGCGGCAGTCCCCCGATGAAAGCTTCCATAAGTTTCTCGGTGTTTGGTACCATATTCGGGCATAAAACGGCTAATTCCTGGAATCTTCTAATATAAGTCTTGAGATCACTTCCATTTACAGTCAGACCATAAAATTCATCTTCCATTTTCTTGATCTCAGTTCGAGGACAATACTTGTTCGTCAGAAGCCTTTTTAACTCAGTCCAGGTGATTTGATTAGCTTGCTCTATTCCCATAGGCTGGGCATATGCATTCCACCAGGACAAGGCATCATCAGTTAAAGTACCAGTAGCAAATGTTACTTTATTTTCCTCAGCACATCTGCTTCGAGAGAATACTGATTCGGTTCGTTCAAACCAGCGAATAAGGCCTACTGCTCCTTCCGTACCATTAAAGTAGAAAGGTTGACAGCTGATAAACTCTTTGTAGTTTCCCGTTTTTACTGTAGGAGTTCCAGTAAGATTGTTGGGATTACTAGCACTTGCTATGGCAGCAGTCTGTGCTTCCACGGCTGTAGTAAGATCAGCAATCAGTTGCCGGATGGCATCTAAAGTTATGGCTGGTGTTTCGGATGTTGACGTCCTTTTGGGAGGCATTCTATCAACATAAGAGAACATGTAGTAAGAATGACATCACAAGTTTAGAAAGGTAATACTTTAAAGAAAATGTGATGCTTAAAATGCTTAGAGAAATGCTTATTTTTGGATTTTAAGCACTTAGAAGTTATGGTATGATTCATGAAGACGGAGATAATGATACAAATGATGGAGATGATGATGGAAGAGAGAGATAAGTTGGAAACAATAAGGTATGAAACGGGATTTCCTTTATAAATAACTTGCCTTTTTACTGTACATAGTCAAGATTTGACAAGCATTTTTATTTATACCACACATCCCGTGGGGCTAGGAAAAAGCCTATACACAATTCTAAGATTTTTTTGAGTCAGAGCCAGTAATGACATTCTAAAGATCTCCTGATCATTTGGTGATGAGCTTGGATTTTCTCAATGATCTATTCAAGATCGGAAATTCTGTAATGAGCAAAGGCAATCATTATCGCTTTTCCCTAACCGTTTTCTTTTGAAGTTTTGAGAATCTGAGTACGGATATCCTTGAGTTCAGTCTTACTTCGTTACCATTAATAACGTCTCTTCTTCCATTCTCTTAAATGCGTGAAGAAAGAGTTCGTCTAAAAAATTTCAAGATCGATCTTTCGATTGTTTCCTCGTGATGTTTTAGATGCATCTTAACTGAACATTTCCCTATTTCAAATATCTAAGGTGGGGTAGGAGTATAAACTGAGAAGGATGGTGATACCAAATTACAAGTTTGATTCCGAGACTAATTAGATAACGTAGTTGAGGAAGAAGATGGAGAATGGATTCGCTTCTTAGGTGGTAGTAGTTCTTCAGGAACAAAGAAATTATCGTATCAAATAGTAAGTGAATGGTGGTAATACTGAGGAGATGGATCAAATAGCTGTGGAGTAATAAGGATCTGGTGATGATAGGTAATTCCTAGCAAAAAATACTTGTACGTCCTTCAACAACAAGGATTATTGGTTAGAAAGGTGAGAATACTGGTGGGGATTATATATCTGTAGAGTTTTCCTGAAGATTAAAAAATGCTTCCCAATGAAGCAGGGAAAGAATCTGATGAGAGCCGAATATAGTTAAGAATATTCCATAGAGGAAAAAGCATCCTCGATATCGAAGTAGAGCGGTTGTGAGAAGACAATCGTACTGATGAACAACCTAGTAAGTAAATAACAAAGTTATTTATGTACTATAGTATAATAGATATGTATAATTCACATACTGTTCCAGAATGTATGGCAAACGGAGGACTTTGAAGGCTGAAAAAGAAATGTGGATATAGTAAGGTTTTGACCTTGTTCACTATAACAAAGGCCTCTGATACCAATTCTGTAACACCCCCATTTACAATATACAGCGGAAGCTAACTGGGTATTACTTCATGGATACAACAATCATAATCATGAAAGAAAACAACTTTAAAAAGAGATGTTGTTGGAAAAAATTTATTTATCATACAATTATTAATCAAAGTTTACAAAATGCAGGTCCCAAAATCAAAACATTATGTTTGAATGATAACGTGTTCAGCCATCATCGCGTCCATAGGCATACATGTGCCGCAACTTGCTTAATTACCTGAGATAAACATGCTAAAAAGGGTCAACACAAAGGTTGAGTGAAATTCATAGGTTTGAAATGTAATAATTGAATACAAGTTATAATGGAAATATTGGCATTACTAGGATAATTATCATGGAGATCAGTATTATTATAGAGAACAGTATTATCATGGAAAACAGTTGAATATTATATGGTTGAATGCAAGTCACTATAATGGTAATAATTGCAACGAATACAATTATCATGGAAAATCAGGGTAACATTATTATTGCAGCTAAGCTCATGACATCAATACATTAACAGGGAAATCACCGTAGTGATATTGGTTAGGGACAGATGTCCCTATGGAAAAGATAACTTGCCAAGGTTACCTATTAGGAAAAATATAGTGCGTTTGGGTACCCCAAGCATGGGTATACAAACAAGAGCCGTCACCCCCAATAGATCTTTTCACAATACTTCGCGTTCACACGCCAATGCAAGTAATTAAATGATTCATGAATGGAAATAATGGCACGGGAGCTACTATAGCAATAATATATCTGGATAGCATACAGTTGGAAAAACACTTGCATTCATGGTTTATAGCAGGTATTACAGGTTTATAAAGTATTGAAATGTGAGGTTATGAACTCATTAAGTCTTTGAAAAGTAATCACATTGTTATAAGATAAACGAGTATGTAAAAGAGTTTGTAAACAAGCATGTATCCCCCTTGCGGGTTTATAAAACATGTAAAATAAGTAAAGGCAGGTTATGACTTCACTGGAAGGTAGATGTAACAGAATATTCTGAAATGAAAGCTGACGACCTTATCACAATCTTAACCAGGGAATGTTGATATAATGAAATGATAGTAAACAGCCACATCACACAACCTGAGTAGAATATGTCAAGTCTTAGGAAGATTGTACTTTAGAACTTTGGTTTAAGAGTTATGAGTTTGATTGAAGAGTTTAGAATTATTGTATCACTGTTCGGATGCATCATAATACAGAATTTCATTCAGTAAACGTTTGAGTAGGAGCTATGGGCACTTAAAATCGTAACCCAACAACTCAGTCAGAACGTAAAAATACCAAGTCAAACTCCTTAATATGAAGCTCCCTAGTATTGTGATACGATAAAGCGGTTTTATTAAGCGTTATATCACTTATCTGAGAAATGTATAAGCACGAGAAGCGTTAATTAAAGTTATGTCTGGTAATGTTTTGGATATGATTTTTATACTTTTTTCAATGTTTTACATTTAAGACCCTAGGGTTCTAGAAATTGCAAATAAGACCCCTGAGGTTGCACTTTAAACGACTTTGGTCCTCAACTTTGAAAGATAACCAAGTGAAACGCTTGGGACAATTGAAGAAGTGACATAATTATCCAAGGAGTTATAAACTTTGATAAAATGACACTTTTAGACCTTAAGTTATAGGTTTCCGAAAGGTACGATATAAACCCTTGCATGGATTATAATTACAAAACATGTCCAAATTGCCATGCAAGCTTAGTTTAACATTTCATTAGACATTTATAAGTTATAATAAACTGAAATATAAAGTTTTAATGCAACACAAGTTTAAAATAACGATTCGTTAAGCTAAGAAGCAAAACGGGTCAAATTAGGGTTTCAAAACGTAAACGCGCGGGGTTTTAAGGTCAAATTCTCTTATAACTTATCAAAGTACTTATTTTAACATTATAATTGCTATTATGAATATTATAACATAAGTTTACAAGTTTAACCCATAGTTTAAGTAAAAACATGAAATTAGGGTTTCGGGTGTACGGTTTTGGATCAAAAAGGCATAACACTTAGGTTTTTGAGTTCAAAGCTTTATATTATGATTTTAGCAAGATCATATGAACATTATAACGTTACATGAGCAGAATATAAGTTTAGAGAACCTGGTTTGAGCTTATAGCTTGGAACGGGTCAGAATCGGAGACTTTCCGGCTTTTCGAACGCCTAGAACAACGACACTCGGAGAGGCTTCGTTTTCTTGTTTCTTTTGCTTCCTTTTCTGTACTTGAGACTTCTTAAGAATCTATTAGAAATTCATATGAGCAAGGAGTTTTCTAACTATGAAGGGTTATAGAGGAGAAGTGGGGGTATGAAGAAAACGAAGACATAGAGTCCAATTTATACCCATCTTGAATAGTAGCAAGGAGTAAGGCAAAGTATGAACTGGTGTTTGAAACATAGAGGTCGATTAGGGATGTGTATAAGCTAGGAAATCAATGGTGGAGGTCTATGAAGTAGCTTTGATGAGGTGTTTGTGTTTGGAGTATGCCGCGGCTGAAGAGAGCAAAAGAGAGGCCATGTGCTCTCAATTTTGACCAAGGATTGGTCTAAGTAGGTGCATAAGCTGCTTGAAGGTTTCTAGAAGAGGTTCATTGGTTATTTTCACTTGAATGGTTTTGAAATGAGTCAAAATTGAGTATGAAAGGGTTCGGGTTAGTTTTGGGGTTCGACTAGGTGTCAACGGGTTTTTTCCAATGTACCATATGATATTATAATATAAGGAATAGGATGAAATAGGTTGTTAAGGTCTGGTATTAAAGTAATTAGCCAAGATTAGCAATTGTTATGGGTTAAAATGAGTAGAGATTGAAAGAAACTGAGGTCACGGTTCAATTGGGGGCTCGTTTAGGGTTTTCTGACTTCTTGGCTTATATTTGCATACACTTGATTAGGAATTTTGTGGAATACAAATCCTATGGATCTATATAAAGTAATTAAAATGAATTTTGGTCGTTGGTTTTAACTTAAAATGGGTTGAAATTGAAGAAAACGTGTCAAAATGATAATTAAGAGGCATAATTAGGGTTTTCTCTGGATTCCGTTTAAGAGTTTTCTAGCTTTTATTTCCTTGCACATTGCCAGTTAATGATAGATAATGATTTGTAAACTCATGTTTATGGTTAAAAAATGCCCTTGGTTGGGTTATTTGGGATTAGAATGGTTAAAACGAGTAAAAACGTGTTAAAGAACCAATAGGTACATTTAGGGTTACTAGGATATGTTTTTACGTAACAAGTGAAGGTAAAATGAATGAGTAATGATGAAATAAGATTGAATAGGATTTGTTATGATTGTAAAATAAGTTTTTTAACAACTTATTTGAGTAGTTGGAGTTGTTGGGTTTACAATGATAAAAGACAAAGAAAAACATGTCATGTTTTTAGAAACTAGCTCGGTTTTAGGGTTTAGGGTCCTGAATTAGGGTTTTGAGTGTAAAAAGATGTATGAAAGCTTATGAATAGAATATTTAGGGTTTAAATCTTGTAGAATGAGTTTAGTAACTTGCTTAAGTGGTGGTGAAGAAATTAGAATGAAAATGAGGTAAAACGGCTATTTTAGAATCATGCTTAATTGACTTGTACATTGAGCTTTCAGAGATTGTGCTTTAACTTGAAGAGAATTTTATATTTCAAATGATATAACATATTAACTTGTGCATATGCTTTAGTATCTTGTTCATTCACTTTAGAGGGGTTAATCCTTCCATGAGATTAGGGTTTAGAGGCATCCGATAATGGTTTAAAAGCCCTGTTTTTGATATGATGTGGCTAACGTAACTTTTAGGAATAATGTACCTTTAATAAAGATATGTATGAGATTTGACTTGATATGTTTATTGTTTGCTTACCAAATATGAGGATAGGGATTCGCCATACATAGGGTGCGTGAACTCGGTTACTTATAGTTATGCAATTTACCTTGCTTAATGAGATATGACAATGCAAGTATGTAATAAAAGCGAAAAATTTCCCCGTATAATTGTGCATAATAGAAAAATAGTTTGGCACCGTTGCCGGGTAAGTGTGTATCGAATATCGCGTTGAAGTTTGAAGATTAATGTTTTGAAGACCATTCCTCGTGAAGTTATCGTTTTATTATTTACTTTTATATAAAAATAAAAAAATACAAAAATATTTTATTTTTCTCGATTTATTTTTGTAGATTTATTAGAAAAAAACCAAAAAATACTTTTCCTAAAGTATTTAAAAAACAAAAAAAAAATTAAAAAACGATAAAAGCAACCGTTGTGTCACTTGTGAAATCGGCTCACTTTTAGATTACAAACTTTAAGATAGGTTTAAGGAGGGTTGATCCAACGAACTTCAACCCGAAAGGAGAAGGTTTTTAAAATGCTTCGCACTTACCCGCTCCTCCACTTCTTTGTGCGTTTTCTAGAGAGCTACCATTCACTTGTTCGATTATCGGTTACAAAAATATTTTTTCTTTTTATTTTTCTTATTTTTAGTGCATGCGCACCCGCTCTTCATCGAATTTAATTGTCGAATTTTCCACGACTCCGAAACGTCGTAATCGTAGACGTTCCAAGCAAAGAGTCGAACCGTTTTCTCTTGAAGAGACTTCCATAGTTACGATGGTCGATCAACGTACTATGGCAGATTTACTCCAAGCACCCACCGAGGGTTACGGGGATGCTATCGTTATTCCCACTATTCTCGCGGAGAATTTTGAGCTTAAACATGGACTTCTAAATCTTGTAACTTCAAAACAATTTTACAGATTTGAGAAAGAAGATCCTCATGCTCACATTCGTTGGTTTAACAAGATTACTTCCACGATTAAGTATAAAGATGTGCCTAATTCGTCGATTAAGCTTATGCTTTTTCCATTTTCTATCGAGGGGGCAGCCCGGATTTGGCTCGAAAAAGAACCCCCTCGTTCTATTCTTACTTGGGAAGATCTTGTTTCCAAGTTTATTAACCAATTTTTTCCTCCTTCAAAAACTTCAGATTCCGAAATGAAATTTAAATTGTCAAACAACGTTTTTAATGATGTTGTATGAGGCATGAGACCAGTTTCAAGGATCTCTGTCGAGCATGCCCACATCACGGTTTTACCGAATTGCTTCATACTCGATACCTTCTATATTGGTTTAAACCATCCGATCAAGATTCTTGGAATTCTGCATCGATGGAAATTTTTAGAACGAAGCTGCTCAAGATGTGTTGAAATTATTGAAAAACAAATCAAAAGTTCGTAATTCAAGAAATATACCGATGTTTCTCAAGTGAAGCATGTAATGACGATTTTCAGAGATAGCCAAGTGCTGTAGCTGTGCCGTAACTAGTGCCCTTGACGCGATGTTTAAACAACATCAAGTAACCCCAGCTCCAGCTTCCGTAAAAGTTGTTGAGGAATCTTGTGTTACTTGTGGCGGTGCTCATTCTTACCGACAGTGTCCTGCCACCGATGGCAACATTTTTTCAGGTTATCAAGACAATATTCAAGGGATATGTTCACCAGCCACACATAAACTTACAATCTAAAGGAAATTATCTGGTTATGGTCATCAAAGTATAGCTAATCAATTTCGGCCCACTCGATTTTGCTCACGAATGTGCAAAATCAAGGGATTTAACAGAATCGAGGAAATAACTTTCAATCAGGGAGATACGTCTTTCCTCATAGGGACATCTTCGATTATCTCAAAACTCAAGTTGCCTAATCCGACGCGCGCTCGTGCGTGGAAGAAATTAAGTAAACAATGAGGTATTAGGCTAGATATGAGAACATCATATTCAGATAATTTGAAATCAGAATAAGAGTGAAATGATGTCTTCAATGCTGAATAAAATAATGCTTCAAAAAATAAATTAAACAAATGACGTTAGAACATGATAGCTAGTTTCTTCAATATGCAAACACAGATTCTTTTTCGGGTTCGGTTCCACTCCATAGCTAAACACCATTGTCTAACAAAAGGGTGAATTGAAAGCCATTACCACCCGAAGTGGTATTGTTTTAGATGGACCTTCCATTCCAATGCCTCCTCCATTTATTAATCCAGAGGAGGATGAACGAGCAGAGGAGACATTAACAGACCCGGAAATCATTGAGTATACCATTAAGGTCCCACCTCCTCTTGTCCAAAAACCCTCATGCCCCCTTCTAAAAATTTATGAGATGCCAAAAAGGGATCCTCTTTACCCCAATATCCCTTATCCTTCAAGGATGTACAAGGAAAAACAACAAGACAAAGATGAAATACAAATTCATAAGTTTTGGCAAATGTTCAAACAACTTCACATCAATATCTCTCTTGCTGATGCATTAATTCTAATTCCGAAGTACCAGAAAATGCTTAAAGCTCTCCTTTCCAATAAGGAGAAACTTTTAGAACTGGCAAATATACCCCTCAATGAAAATTGCTCAGCGATTATCCTTAAGAAGTTACCCGAGAAACTTGGAGACCCTGGGAAATTTCTCATTCCGTGTAGTTTTAGTGAGCTTAATTGCAAGGCCTTAGCCGATCTAGGTGCCAGTATCAACTTGATGCCACTCTCGGTTTGGAAAAAGTTAGGTTTATCCGAACTTATATCCACCCGAATGACCCTTGAATTAGCTACTGGTCCAGTTTGTACACCAGCTGGAATTGCAAGGGATGTTTTTGTTCCGGTAGGAAGGTTTACGTTCCCTACTGATTTCGTCATCGTCGATTATGAAAGCGATCCTCGAGTTCCCCTTATCTTGGGAAGACCTTTCTTGAGGACCGCTCGTGCTTTGATTGACGTGCACGGAGAAGAATTGATTCTCTGTGACGGTGACGAAAGATTAATCTTGAATATGAAACATGGCACTTCAAGTTATTCTAATAAACATCAAAGAGAATCAATCAACATGATTGATATTTACAATATTTCATACGAAGATTATCTTGAAGACTTGTTCGCAAATGAGAAAATAACAAATCATCTGAGTGGCAATCCCACTTTTTCTTCGGAACCCCAAAACACACTCACTTCGATTTAACTTCACGGAGATAAGATGATATCTTTGAATCCGGGAAGGGAGACATTTGTTCTAATTGAAAATTGCTAATTCCTGATTCTACCAAGGATCTCCCTCTCCTCTCCTAATGTCATCATTACGTGAAAGTTACCACTTCTTTTCTACTATCTCTAACTTTTTGTTTAGTGATTATTTCTCTTTAAGGACGTTCGCGATTGAATCTGCTCTTATTGAGTCATTTCCCCGGGGGAAATGATGACATGACTCCGGAAGACGTTATTAGAGAGATCGAATATTTGCTTAACCGTGATCCATTATATTCTCCTAATAACTATCATATTTATACCATTCCTGAGATGTTCACCGATGAACATACTCTTGATTATTCATCTCACCCAAGATATGATGATGCCGATGATGATCTTTTTTATCTCAAGACCGATAATGATGTGTGGGGAAAAATATTTTATGATGATCATTTGACCCAAGGAAAATAAAATCAAAGTTTCTAAACTCTTGGTTGATGAACTTGATTCCACTGGATCAAGTAGTTTCCTTCCTCATTTCCTCGAGAGTGACTCAGTTCTCTATGAGGATTTTTCTAAGGTTGATACTTTGACTGTTCAACCGACTACGAGCAGGACAAAATTATTCAATCGGGGTATACTCATTCATGAGATCCTTTATGAAGTCACCAATTGAGTAACACCGGATAAGAATGTAAAGAAGATATCCTCATCTAATGCTTCTTTAATTCTTAAGGATTATAATCCTCCTCTTTCTGATCATGAACTTCCTTTCCACATAGAAATTCCTGGGTCCGGAACTTTACTCTCGTTTTCATCCGAAAATGAGGAAAAAGTTTTCAACCCCGGGATTCTCATTTCTAAAGGAGTTCATTCGCTGCTACCGGAATTATCTCATCGGGACTCTAAAGCTTTCAAAGTCATTAATATTTTTGAAAACCCGATGGAGATTTTTCCTTGCTCTTATAGAGAGGACATCCGTGTTTTAGATGTTCCATGTCTCTATTTTTATCCCTCATGAACAACTCAATTCGGGGGACGGGTTAAGCTTAGTGACCTTAAACAAGCGCTTCGTGGGTGGAAACCCATGTTTATCCTAATATAATTATAATAGTAGTAACTAATAAGTGTGTTGTGAGGAGGCTCGCCTCTTCCTTTCTTGTGTTTTGTGGTTTTTGTTGTATGTCCAGGATTGCCTGGATTTTGAAGCCTCTCGTGCTCGTGTTTTGTCCTTCGTTCACTCGAGCTTCAATCCTTAAGCTGGTTATGGGAGAATCCATATCCATTCTTATCGACTAACGTTTATCTTTGTGCTAACTTTAAGAAACGGCATTAGATTTCGTAGAGACCCTTCTTAAAATATTAAGGGACAATGTTTAACGTTCTAGTATGGAGGGATCTAATCAATTTGTTGTGCCTTCAGCCGATTGTTTTTATTGTATTCCTGTTTTTACTCACCAAAATACAAAAAAATGAAAAAGATTTCAAAAATTTTCCAAAATAAAATAAGTGTTTTTATCCAACTGTTGACTTTCCTGCTGGGTAGAATAAGAATAATTTTGACTCGATCGAGCGTGTTAAGCTCTAGCTTGGCCTTAACTTTAGACTAAGCATTCGCGGATCTTTTTTATAGATTTTAAATTTGCGAGAAGAACGATGAAATGATAGAGTTGAATATGAGTTGGAGCTAAAACAAGGATTGTTTTTAGTTAGTTAGAAATCTTAAGAGACTAATAAGTGTAATTTGTGGCTTTTCTCCCCGAAGCTTCTATCGACTAAATTTAATACGTTGATCTTTTCGAAAATTAAACTTAAATCAACAATTTTTGAATTTGAAGCTTTATTAATTTATTTAGTCTTAGTTTAATTTTATATTTAAATTTTCTAAAAAGAAATTTTCTCTATATATCGTGAAAAAAAAATGTAGTAACAACAATAATAATAAAAACTGTGGGCTGATAAAAGTTTGTTGCATCTTGCCGGCTCACAACCGATGTTGCAGCCTTCTAAATAAGGCCCATAGTAAGAATAATAATTCGAGACTGATAAAAGTTTGTTGCATCTTGCCGGCTCACAACCAATGTTGCAGCCTTAAAAAAGGTCGAGGATTTCCTTCGTTTAAAAGGTATAAGTTAATTATTTAATGTTAAGCTGTGGATTTAATAAATATACGGGAAAAATCTTTTTTTCTTAAATTCTAAATATGCTTTTGAACTAAGACTATTTCATTTTATGTTATAGATAAAATATGTATAAATGTTTTGAAAAACGAAGGTCGTGAGTTCTCGATACTGTCTCTTTGGGGTTATTTTTGCTTCAGGTGTCAAAAGCCTTGTCACTTCGCAAACAAGGTTGGGATGTGTCGAGACGAAAGTCGCTACATGGGATGATCTCGCCTTCAAACTAAAGCAATAGAAATATTGTAATTTTCTTAAAAAGGTTGATCCATGGTTGAAATTCGAAATAAGCACACTAACATAATATATAATAATTGTCGGTAGTGAAAAGTTTCACAAGTTGCAAATATGAGTAGTGTTAGCATCTTAACTTATTTTTAACGGTGATTTCATTTTTGAGCTTGGTTTAGGACGAGTGAAAAGTCAGGGACGATGGATTTATCATTTTTGGGCATTTTAGGATTGAAATGCATCTTATTCCGTGACCCTAAAGTTATGAAAATAACGAAATTCCAAACATGTTAGTTAGTTGCTTGAAATGAAAAGTACAAAAAAGTAAGAAAAAGAGAAAAATACAAAAATATGTGTGGGAATAAGTGTAAATATTTAAAAATGGTAAAAATGGGGCTTTTCAAAGCTATTGATTCTTTAATTCCCCTCGATGAACATTTAGCTACTTTTCGAGGTAATTAGTCGAGGGGGATTGAGATTCTTAGTATTCTTAAGTGTTTACTTATGGCATTGCGTGAGGACATGACAATAGTTTAGTATGGGGGATTTTGGTATGTGCTTAATTATACATACCTTTTTCCTATAAAAACGTGCCTAAAATGACCAAAATATACCAAAAATACATTGTATTTGTGTGTTTTGTGATTTATGATTATGCAGCTAATGGATATTCACTAAAGGATACAAAATCAAGCCAAAACAGACAAAACCGAGCACGGAATGGAAAGAGCGTGAAAAAGTCAAAAGTCAAAGCCGAGAAGTCAAAGTCAAAGACGAAGCCGAACCCGAAGAAATCTCAAATGGGCCAACCCGTACCCATTTAATGGGCCGGGTTAGCCCATTAAGCATATAGAAGACTTAAGCTTTTAAGCTTTTAAGCTTACTTATAATAAGCCCTAAATCCATTACTTGGCCCAATCCTCTTTTAAATATAAACCGGCCCAAACCATATCCCAACAATAGCTAACAACCGTTAACCCTTCAACCCTTTAACCTTTTACATTGTTAGTCCTTAAGGACTAACACTATTAGTCCTTAGGACTAACACAACTAGTCCCTATAACCTTAAACCCTTTTCACCCCACATCCTTTTACCTCCTAACCCTGTTAAAAACAACTAACAGTACCCCCAATTTTTTTCCCGCCATGTTTACTATTCATCTATCCCCTCCAAAATAGTACCTTGAAAAGACAAACACTTTTAACCTATTCCCCACAAATAAACAAACTTTCCCTTAACCTATCCAACCAAATGACAAGGTTATTTGGCAATCTATGGTTTCATTGGTGCTGGGCGTGAGATATTTCAAAGGGTTCAGATTGCAGAGCTTGGTGCCAAAGAAAGATGGATGGCTAAGATTGAGGCTTGAATTCTCCTCACACAGGAAACACACCTCAAGTCCTAGAATCTTCTCTACTCGGCTATAAAAGAGAAGACCAATTAGGCAGAAAGGATCTCTAGTTTTTTATGTAGTTTTTATTTAAGTTTTTTTTCAAGCTTTTTATTGTAATTTACAGCTTTTCTAAGTTTATTGTACTTTTTTTAAAGTCTTGTACTCTTGTTTTTAAGTTAAAGAAATTTAAGCTTTTATGTTAAAATCCTGATTTTTTTAGTTAATGCACTTTATGTTTTGAAAATGTTTGCTAATCTCTTTTAAGCTCTTAGTTACCTATTTAAAACTACTTCACTTAAGTTATATAAACTTTTTCATTGTTTATATAGCCTAAGTCTTTTTCACTTAAAAATCTCAAGAATCATGGAGCATGGTGTATACTGGATGGCCATGGGTTAGTGCTTATGTGGATAAGCTATAGGATGTTTTGGAACCGAATTTGGTGTTAAAAGTCTTAACCAAAAGCAAAGGACTTTTGTAAGTTTCAAATTTCATGTTTTAGCATATTTTACTGCCATTTACTTATTTACTGCTTATTTATTGCTTATTGCTGTTTATTGTTACTTATTAATGTTGTTTACTGCTTATTTATGCTTGCTTTTAGCTTAGAAGTCATTTAATCATGATTTAAGTTAAAACTGTCAAGTTTAGTTTTAAAACTGCTTATTTTATTTGCTCACTCTAAGTGCTTATTTCTGTTTTTATAGTGCTTAATATTGCTTGATATTAGTTGTTTGTTATCTGTTTTCAATAACCTTTGCTTAAATCTTTAAAGATCAAGCTTAAATGGATAAGAGAAACCTAAAGGAGTGTTTGGGTTAAGTCTTGAAAATGGGTCAAATGAAGTTAAAAGTTGTTTTTGGCTTCTGAGTCAGTTTTAACTAGCTTAAAGTTAGTCTATAAGTTAGTTTTAAAAGGTTTTTAAAGTACAAAAATCTAGTTTAAGGTTTATTGTAGTCATGGTTTGAATCTGTGTAATTGTGAGTTAATATAATTGCTTATTTGCTTAGATTCTTAGTAGTAGCCTTTTGGTGTTTAATTCATGCTTGTTTTTAGTCTAAAATGCAGTAGTATAGCTTTGGTTAAGTGTGCTTTAGTCAATTGTTGTTGAGTCTAAATCTGTCATGTGTCTAAGTCTCTTTTTCATAGTTCAGAGTCCAGTTTTCATTAGCTAATTTAGGTTTAATTAAGCTTGTTTTATGGTCTGAATTTGATAAAATAAGCTCATTAGGTAACATACTTAATCTGTTTTAGCTTTTTGTGGAATTTAAGCAGCTTATTCTAACTTAATTTGAGGGCTTAAAGTAGTTAATTTTCCAAAATAAAAGTCAGTATATACTGATTATTAATCAGTATACACTGACACTTTTTCAAGTGCTTATTCCAGCTTATTTAGTTTCTCTATTAGCTTATTTCTTGCTTTATAGTGAAGATTAGTTATAGTAGTTAATATCTTTTTGATCATTTCCCATTTCCATGTGCTTATTTGTTCTGAATTTGAGCTAAAAAATGCTTAGTAGTCATTCAAAACTGCCAGTTTAAGTCATAATCCATTTAAGCTCAAATAAGCTTTTTAGCTTATGTTCTTTGCTTATTTTTGTTCATATCTGCTTATTAGGTCTAGGACATCATCTGCCTTAGCTTATTTGCCTCTACTTGTGGCTTAATAGGTCTAAAATAAGCTAAACAGTTTAGCCTTTAGACTTAGTTAAAAACAAGCCAAACTGTCAGCTTATTTTGCTAATTTCTAGCTTAATTTTTGAGATTTGAAAAAAGTGTCTTTTCTAAAGTTAATCATTTTTGCTTATCTTTTAAGTTGCAAAAGAAAAAATAAAAAAAATGTTTTCTAAAAAAAAGGGGTCACAGGGGTCGAACCTGTGACCTCCCCTTTGCACACCCAACATATTTAACACACACACTCACTGCAAACTCGCCCTTGGGTCTTTTTCTTTATAAGTTTGTTTCGTTTATTATTTAAAGTCATTTTAGCCTTTTTGCCTTTCAGCTTAATTTAGGTTATAAACAGCTTATTTCAATAAGCTGTTTGTACCATTTTATTTTTCCTAGAATCTAAGCTGTTCAAAGTACTTTCTATAAATTTTTCAGAAATTTCCCATTTAGTTTAGTATTTTTAATTAATTTTTTAGATTAAAAGTGTTTTTAATTCATAATAAAAAATATAAAAGTCAAAAAAATATAATTCTTTTTTTTAAAATTTTCTTTTATCATTTAGGATTGTTAAAAATTAAATTTGCATTTGTAGGGTTAAAATTTTAGAATTTAGTTTTTTTAAAGAACGGGATTTGAATCCCGTTATCGTTTTTAGTGTTTTAGCCTTAATTGCTTCCGTTTTAGTTTGCCTTTGTTTATTTTAGCATATTATTAGTAGAAATAGAAAATCAACCCAATCTTTGTATTATTCAAGCATAATCTCAAATCGAAACTCGATTTTCAATTCACGCCTCGTCGGGATACGACCCGGGAAGGTTTTCTTTTTGGATTTTACTTTGGTTAAAAGTAAAAACTCTTTTAAAAAGCCTCTTGGAATACTTCTCTTCTTCTTAATTGAGATTTTGATAATTCTTATTATATATTTATATTATATATTTATTATATATATATTTATATACTAAAGGAATTATTTTTAAGAGTCACTACTTCGTATGCATGATTCTATTAATACTTTAAACCAAAGACAACTTAATATACCTAAAATACTACACTTTTGCAAGAACATAAGGCTTAAACCATTATGTTTTTACATACTCTTTTTTCTTATGTATGACATTCTGATGTTAACAACATAATCAATCTTTGAGGCTTAAGCTATTCTTTTTAAGTTATGTAAACTTCCTAAAATGGTACCAGCTTCTTTGTGCCTACGGTTTGCTGCTACTATTGTATGGGCTGGAAAGGTACATATCCTTACTAATAAGATTCACTGAGCGGACTTGCCATCCAACTCATAAAGATTTTTGGCCTATGTTGTATATAATACTTTGGATTTATGTATATATTACCTGGTTAAGAGCAAGCATTTTTGAGCAATTTACTTTTGAATGGGTTGATGCAAGATATGGATCGTAATTAGTCGTTTTAAAAGTTGGTCATATGTTTGAATGTTTAGATAATTAACGATGTATATTAGTATATTTCTAATCAAATTTGACACACTAAGTAGCTATTGAAAACTTAGACGACATTATCTTTAATTAGGTTGACCCGACACATTCAAATTTTGAATAGTTACTCAAAGCGTTGACTTGCTACATACGCACATATGCGATAAGTCAGGAAGTACTAGAATTCTTAGACTTCCATGTTTTGCCTACGATCATTTCCACTTTGATTAATGCATTGGTTTTGTGTGTCTGATGTAATTTGGATATCGTCGTATTTTGCTAACATGTTTAAAGATTTCTTTGCCATTTAGGTTCAGGTTCCATAACAGAGTGGTTCGATTGCGTCATGAATTGGATGAAGTTTAGCGGGCAAAAACTTAAAAGCCCTTTATGAAGCTCTGCTGGAAGAAGAGCAATTTTCTAAATCAGATAAAGAAAGTAAAATGGCTAAGATTAATTGTAGCCGAATCCAAGTGGTGTCATTACACTTTTAGTGCCACTCCATTTATATGCTACAATAATTGTGTTATTAGTACAAGCCTAGAGTTATTTATTTCACCAACATCCTTAAAAATCTACTATTATGATATTAGATTTTGCATTCTTTTAACTCACAAATTATAAGTTTCAATAGTTGGATGATAA
>BQNB010067244.1:0-16553 GCA_026074375.1 Tanacetum coccineum | reverse complement strand
CCGTCGTGATTGCCCATCGGATTTACCATCACAGACTTTTATTCTGTCAACATCAAGTGTGAAGTCAGGTTCTAGCACATCAAAGCGAGTCTCAAAAAGATCTCAAGAATCTAGTTTGTATGAAGAAATATGATAAGTGTGTGAGTAACGTATTGTATTGTTATTGAACATGTTATTTCTTATTATTTTTTTGAGCTATGTTATTTCTTATTAAGTTTTTTTCGCCAACATCAAGTGTGAAGTCAGGTTCTAACACATCAAGAAAATGTTTCGATACTTTTTCAATTTTTTTCACAAATTACATTGTATTATTGATAATGATAATTGTTATTAAATTATTACAAAGCCTTTCAATTCGGCACTTGAACTAGCTCTACAAGCCTCGCGTTATTCGTTTATATCCTCTTTTACAATGTATATGTGAAGTAATTGCGGCTTGCCGTGCCCAATATACATGTATAGATCCATAAAATCTTCTTCAGTCCATAGTTGTTGTAGTCCATTATTTAAATCACAATTAGGTTTTCGGAAATACATAAATAATCATTTGACTTGATATTCTCAACAATGCCAGTAGCATCACTTATTTTCTTCATAATATTATACATGTCTTCCTTGCTAAAATCATCAACGTTTAAAGAGTCTACTTCATGTATCTTTCCATGTAAGTATTTCCTTATTAGAAAACCAAAGAAACATCTTCATAGTGTATTAATATTGAAAACAGGTACGAAAATTCATCTGTGCATTATAAAAACAAGATTTATTGATCAAAGTATCTTTAAAATATAAAGCATTAAGGTAATGTAGCAAACATACCATAAGTATTTCCAATGTATGATGGTGTACCAGACTCTCGGATATAGTAAAGCTTGGGTAAATCCATAATGAATGTTTAGGAAATAGGTGGCATACTCTTATATTTATTCAAAGATAAGATTTTTGCTAGATTACACCTGCCACAAAGTACAACTTTATTCAGAGATAAGATATTTGCGAAATTTCATTATTTGCGAGATAAGATTTTTGCTAGATTACACCTGCCACAAAGTACAACTTTATTCAGAGATAAGATATTTGCGAAATTTCATTATTTGCGAGATAAGATTTTTGCCAGATTTTTTGCAAGATAAGATAGATATTTTTCTAACTTATATATACCCCTTAACTGATGCATACAACTCCACATTTATACTCTCTGCAATACCATTTTAATTAACAAAATGTCTCAACAAAACACTCATCCATTTGGTGATGACAATGCGGTTAGGATAATACCCGGTCCTGCTGGTATTCTTCAATTGGCGCAACTCCGTAAAACATCAGAGATTAGGGAAGGTGGTCATAACGGTGAAATGTTGACACAGGAGTACGTTAGGAAAATAACTGAGGAAGCGAGTGAGGATGATCATTTTACGCGTGGCCCGTGGCTCAGCGCGGTTCAGTATCTAGCAGCTGAAGGGAGTATCGCAACTGGTTGTTTTGGCGATATGATAACCTTTATCAAGAATGGGAAACTTGAAAACGTTGTGGCAGTAATCAAGTCTTGTACCCCGAATATGTTGGGTGACTTAAAAGTAACACTAAAAGATCTTTCGGGTATGATTTCTGGTACAATTCATTACAAAGTCCTTAATGACGAGGTTTATGGAAAGGCTATTAGCGTAGGAGCGGTTTTGATACTTCGTAATGTTTCAGTGTTTTCCCCTAAATCGTCGGGCCATTATCTTAACATTACATTGAAAAACATAGTTAAGGTTTTCCACAAGGATACATCAGCTGTGAATTCAGGTTCTGGTGCTAGCACATCAAGGGAATCTTATTGGGCTGTTGAAATATGATACTTGTGTGAGTAACGTGTTGTATTGTTATTGAACTATGTTATTTCTTATTAGTGTTGTCTTGTATTGTTATTAAACTATGTTATTTCTTATTAGTGTTGTCTTGTATTGTTATTAAACTATGTTATTTCTTATTAGTGTTATTGAACTATGTTTAAGTTTTTTTCGCCAACATCAAGTGTGAAGTGTTCTAACACATCAAAAGAACGTTTCGATATAGTCATAATTTCATCACAAAAGAATCGTAATTTCATTTCTATTAAACATTTAAAAATACAAAAACATCAAGAAATGGTTCTACACAGCTCGCTCGCACCTAGTTTCATACAACATTAACGCCATTTTAGCTCTATACTCTTGACATTTCAATCCCACATTATCACCAAAACTTTTAATGTCGATATTTTTTCCCTTCGTAAGCATCTCAAGAAACTTACATGTCATGACACCACAATCTAGTGTACCATACACAAAACTTTGTTTCGGCACGTCGCTCATATATCTTAGCGAGATCTTAAAGCATTTCGGATCACGCTTTGTATTTTCAAACCAATTCATGTTTTCCAAGTCTTTTTTTATGAAATCTTTCCATATCTTCAATAAGTCTACAATTTTTTCGCCATTTTCGGGACTCTCAAGACTGTCATAAACCATCAAAACATAGTCATCAAGGTTCCATGCTGCAGCAACCCAATGCTTGTTACCGAGATTGATTGGGAAAAAAACCTGCAAAAAACAATACATATATTAAAGGGAAACACCTAAAAAGGGAAAAAAACTGCTCAAAACTATGCTTAAAACTGCTCAAATCTGCTTAACTGCTTAAGTTAGCTAATATCTGCTCAAAAAAACTAAAAACACCTAAAATCAACTATAATCTGATAAAATCTTCAAAAAAGAACTAAAAACACCTAAAATCAGCTATATATCTCCTCAAATCGGCTTAAACAACAAAAACCTGCTTAACTACTTAAATCACCTAAAAACTGCTAAAAACCGCTTAAAACAACTCAAAAAAGTTTAAAAATAAAAAATTCAGCTAAAATCTGCCTAAAAGAACTAAAACTGCTAAAAATTCAGTTTAAAAATAACTTACTTGTGAGATTTTGTGCCATGATGGATACCTCGGATTTGTTCCATCTATGGTTTGCTCGAAGCCATCCACAACCGATACCAACTCAATCTCATTACCGCTATCAATATGAAACACCACAAGCTCGCTAAGCCCAAGAGGTCCACTGTGCATTATTGAGAGCCTCTCTCATCATAAGCTCGATAAGGGCATTGATGTGCTGTTGAAATAATACAATAATGAACACTTGTAGAATACTATTGTAAATGCTTTTTAAGAATCGAAAAGTAATACTACCAATCCATCAAGCTTCCTTCTCTGAGTTAACTCAGCCTTTTCGCCTCCCGGGTAAAGAACATCCCAAAAGCTAGGTTCACATATGAGTCCTTTAGGAAGACAATCAAGGTAACAATCTGTCTTCTTCTTCTCAAACATACTATAAATGGGATAATTTACTTTACTCTTAATCTTTACTCATTAATCTGCAAAGAGTAGGTAGTCTGGCTTGTCACCTTTCTCCAATCCTATAAATTGCAATTCATCTTCTTTGCAAAAAGATTTGAGGGCTGCTGAATCTGAAGCATCTATATGTATATCTTTGGCCGCATCTTTGGCAACATCTTTGGCCGCATCTTTGGTATCTTTCAACACCTTTCGTTATATAAGAAAACAATAAAATACAAGTTAAAGACCATCATTATATCTTAAATTCAGTCAACAATTAAACAAATTGTTTAGTGATATATACCTTCGTAGTCGTCATGGGTACCGAAATGGTCGAAACATGGGCCATGGTAGTGGATGCTGGTGGTGGTATGGTGCAACGTATCTTACGTGAATAACATCTCATTGGTGACTTAAGCTTCAATGGAGTGCGCCTGACACGTAATTTACGTCGATGAGCCAACGGGAGAGATTTCTGTGCAGTCGATGCCGGTGATGTGTATGACAGTCCCGGTGACATGTAAGGTGCTATGTCTCCATCCGACACGACTCCAAAGTCACGTTCATCACCCTACAAATCATATAATAACCAAAAAAAATTAATATCAAACTTAAAAGCAAGACGTTCAAACTAAATAATCAAAATCATATACGTTTAAAATACCTCCAATGCAAGCAATCGAGACTCTAAAGTATTAATAGTACACTGTAAACTAGACACGGTCTGAGTGAGAGTACTAACACGTGCATCGCCCTACAAATCATAAAATAACCAATTATCAATAAAAACATATATTTTCAACAAAACATTTCAACATAAATCCTCCATCAACAAAAATTTCAATTATCATTTGTTTTCTGTTAAGACTTCAATAAGAAAATAATATATTACTAATGAACTAGGCTTTACAAATAACATACCTCCAACGTAAGCAATCGAGACTCTAAAGTACCAATAGTACCATGTAAAGTCGAAACGGTCTCAGTGAGAGTAGCAACAGTGCCCTCCAATTTAGTAACTGTCGTCATCAACTGGTCATACGTAGGGTCTTGCAATGATGATTCTGATGAACTTCTCTTCCTTTTCTTCTCACTTATGCGGTCTTTTTCAATGTCGAGTTGCTCACTTACTACCTCACTTTGAACATGTTTACCTTCAAAAGCATATTTATGTTTGGTCAAAAAAACGCATCTTACAAACAATCTGTCTTTACTTGTTCTATATAAAGTTGTTAAATTTTTTATGATTTAAGTGTTTAACTACTATTATATAAAAATTGAAACTATTTCTACATAAAACTACTACTACTACGACCATTATATATTGTAAACTTTGCTATTTTATTTTACATATTGTGTAAACTACTATTCCTATTGTTATATATTGTAAACATGTTTACCTTCAAAATACTCCAAAGAGGCCTTCCACCAATCAGTCTCGCTCTCGGCTTTAGTAGGTGTAAGGGTTTCCAATGGTGGGGCTAACTGATCACCAACAAACAAAGTACAACATCTCAACCAAGTAAACGGTTGTGTCGACTCCCAAGCCAAAGCCCTCGGAATTTTCTCCGTCGTCTGTTTGTGGACATAACGATGTGTAGCTGGGATGGCCTCCAATATCCATATCTATAAAATAGTAAAAACAACATAAAAAAAATAAAACATGTATAACAAATTAAACTAGTAAAAATTACCATAAAAGCCCAAACAAATCCAGTCATCGTGTATTGGATTTTTTCCCCTTTCTCGCGCTTGGCATCATGAAGCAACTTGCGTCTATGTAAAGCATCTTTAAGCTGCGAATATGTATATTCCCAAATATACGACCCCCATGGAAAAATATTCCAACAATTTGATAAATGCTCAACCAACTTCAACATATCATCAGAAACATTGTGTGACAATTGGTGGCCCAAGAATCCTTGTTGTAACAACACCAAAAGACATATCCTCACTGCATCATTGTCTTCCAAAACAAGCGTACGCTTACGCATCTTATCAAAAATATCAATAATATCGCTTAATTTAACCGAAACGTTTGCTTTAATATGAGGGAAAATCCTATTCCTAAATGGGTTGTCAGTCAAGTTCTTCACCCACTTTTTCATATACATATTGGAACCAAAACGTAAACCGGTTACTAAACAAAACTCTTGGCGTCTAAAGCGAATCCGTTTACCTAATACCAGAAATGAGAGCTCGTTTGCTTTGCCATCGACCATACAAGTAAGTAGGGTATGAATCAAAAGTTGGCTATTCTTTTTTAGGCCAACGTCGAGCCAATGTCCAAAACATGTTTTCTTGAATATTTCAACTTGGGTAGGAGTGAGAGCTTTACGTATCTCCTTAACAACATCAATTTTGGCCTTAATCGTTACAGTCGTCTGTTTAAAAAAAAGTGTTGGCAATCATAGTTCATAATCTAAATGCAAAAGAAATTTTTATAACATAAAGTATATACGGCCAGACATGTTATACAAGTTCTCATAATCTAAAATTTATGAAATTGGTCTAGCACATTTGTGGTCAACGATGTAACTTTCTCAAGAACATGGTTAAACAAATAATTGATCTAAAATTTTCACAAGAAGACACATGTATAATTGGACAGTTAAAACAACATATACCACACTCCAACCTTATCACATTGTAGTAGTGTAGAATGATTATCAAGATTTTATCCCATTTTTCATCTTATAAAAAAAGATCTTACTAATTAATTCTTGAGAAATAGAGTCAGAATATAAACACGAAAATGCATAAAAAAGGTGATTTTACGCTAATGCCCGCAAAAAAAAAGAGCTATATCTCTCGAAACCAAAATTACCAAATGGTGAAACTCCAGCAGGGTTTCGTGGGTTTGCTGTCAATATGAACCATATTGATAATGCACATTTGTTTATCTCACAGTCGATGGCAACGGCCTTAGAGAGACTCTTTCCTATACTCTAAAGGGGTGTTCGTTGGTGGCAACGGCCTGAAACAAAGCAATCAAAACGCTTATCTTTTCTACAACCCATTTATCCACATGATAACCCATAAAGGGTGTTCGTTTGGTGGCTGACCCCCACAAAAATAAACAATAAGATAAAGATGAAGAAGAAAGAGAAAAAAGAAAGGAAAAAAAAAGAGAAACGCAATCAAAACGGAAAAACAGAGGCGAGAATGGGCCAGCAAATACGCAACAAACAAGATATAAAGCAATTAACAATGAATGAAACATACACAAAAACGCCCCCACACCCTCCCTAAACGAATGGTGTGCAGTGACCACCACAACGCCAACCCCGCTTCAACCCAACCATTCCAAACTCTCCACAACAACTCTACCAAAACACACAAAAACAAAAACCCCCAATACCACACCCAAAACAAAATCTAAAAAAGTGAAAAATTCAATAGCTAAAATTAAAAATGAATTGGTATGAATAAAACGTACCGGGGCTGCTTCTTCATCCATGATTTGCGGGTGGGGTGGCTGTAAAAATCGCAAAATTTACGAAAAAAAAAAAAATCGGCAGTTGGGTGGCTGTAAAAATCGCAGTGTGTGTGTGTGTGTTTTGCGAAAAATGTGTGTGTTTTGGTTATAGTGTTTTAAAAAAATCGCAAGATGTAAATAAAAATTCGAAACTTGCGATTTTTAATAATTTTTGCGATTTTTTTATAAAATATCGCAAATTTTGCGATTTTTACAAAAAATATCGCAAATTTGCGATTTTTTAACAAAAAATCTAACTTTTGCGATTTTTTTTAAAAATATCGCAAAAAGTAGATTTTTTTTAAAAAAATCGCAAATAGTCATTTTTTTTTTCGCAAAAATTAGAAATTTTGCCATTTTTTTCTCAATATCGCAAATGTTACGAATTTTGCGATTTTAATGGGTATTTTGGCATTTTGGGTAAAAAATTGGGTATTTTGTGAAGTGAGGTTGAAAAATAGGGTATTTTTGTGATTTTCCCTATCTTTTTTTACCAAATTGTTTGGCCTAACACTTATTTATTGCAACTAAATAAGTGTGTAAAATTACTATTCACATTTTTTGTAGGTGAAATTATATTGTCTTTTCCTGTTTAAGGAATGGATTATTTTGTTTTAGGTGGAAACTACTTCCTCCGTCTTAAAATTATTGTCCTCCGACACAAAATACATCGTTTAAGAGAAGTGTATTTATTACTTCTTTTTTTGACAGATTGACAATTTTACCCTTAGCTAATTAATTAAAGTTTTTTTTAAAGTTTGTAATAATAAGTTTAAACAAGGGTAATTTAGTAATCTTGATTAAACTTCACTATTTATTTTTAGTAGTGGATAATTAAACTGAGACATCTCAAAAGGGAAAACATGGACAACCCAAAATTTGGCCACTTATTTTTTTTATCAAAATAATAAAGACTCACTTTCCACCTTTTTAAAAAAAAAAATATCTTGTAAACGGTAAATCATCAAACGACAAAAAATACACCATCGCGACGAGTATTTTTTTTTATCTTTCAGTAGACATCCACTTCGATATACTTTCGAAGAAATTTTTTTTTCGATTTTTTTTTCAGTCACGTCTGAAAAAATCACATGTGATTTCATAAAATCACATGTGATTTTCATAAAATCACATGTGATTCCAGGCGTAACTAAAAAAAATTCGAAATAAATTTCGTCGAAAGTATATAGAAGTGCCCCTCTATAGAAAGATAATTTAATTCTCGTCGTAATGGTATGTTTTGTTTTGCGTAGCGATTAACGGTTTGTGGGATATTTAATTTTTTAAAAAGATGTGAAAAGTGGGTTTTTTTATTTTGATGAAAAAATGCGTGGCTAGGATTAGTTCATTGGGTCTATGCTAGAATTTAGGTCTGAACTTTTGCCCTAAATATGATGAGACGTTAATTATTTTGTTACTCATTAAAAGAAAATTACACAATCGTGTTGTTTTTGTTGAATACGAAAATTTATGTACCATGTATGCCTAATTTTTTTAAAACTTAAATTTTTTAAATATGGGTAATGTGTAATGCTTATAAAATCTTTTCTCAAAATAAGTTTAAACTGAAAGTTTTACTCGTTGTAATTAATTCGGTTAAAATGATAAGTTATAAAATTACATTTGATTAATAATGGTAATAAAATCAACCATTAAATTAATAGTTTATATATTGTTTAATCCTTAAACTTTTATCATTTTTTTATAACTTATAAACTTTTTTTCTCGTTATGACTACAAATTAAACTCGTAAGTGTTGGTTGCATCAAAGGTCACACTAAAACACAAGTTTGCAAGTATAATTATCTATTGATATACATCGCCGCTTTACTCGAGTATTCGTTTGATGTGTTAATAATGTGAACAAAATTAATAATGTTTGAAGCATAAGTTTGTCTTTTTATGAAAATATTACAATCTCGCTCTATATGAAACAATTATATTCAACAGTAAAAACTCGGACTTGTGTAAAAAAACATGCCACACCATCTAACATTGTACTAGGGCTGAGCAAATAGACCGGTGGACCGGACCGGACCGGAAAATCGGACCAAACCGGACCGACCGGACCGCGGTCCGGTCCACGGTCCGGGGTTTTGGACCAATTCGGTCTTCGGTCCGGTCCGGTCCGACCAAAAACCCGAGATTAAGCCTTATAGGACCGGACCGGACCGAGGACCGAACCGGACCGGACCGACCCGGACCGGACCGTACCATTTCGGTCCGGTCCACGGTCCGGCTTTTTAGACCATTTCGGTCTCGGTCCGGTCCGGTCCTAGCCGGTCCGGTCCGGTTTTGGACCGTTGCTCACCCCTACATTGTACCGTTAGGTTTCAAGCACGGGTCTTTATAATGAGCCAGGAGATGAAGCTTAGTTCTAGTAAAGTGTTTGTTAATCATATGACCTAATTAATGAAGCTTATTACTAAGCCATCTATTCATATGACAGGATGTTTAGTCTCAACTAACTACAATAAACATAGATGTCGATAAATCTAGTTAGCTTTCACATGAACTCGAAAATGGTGTAAACCATAGTTGTTAAGATTTCGATCTAGCTCTCTTAAGATCTTTCGATTTTACGATTCCGTTAAGCAAAAACGAGTCGATTCTTCGTAAGATCTTAAAAGGCATATGATATTGAGTAGGATCTCGATCTTACTATAGGATCGTAAGATCCTGATTTGATTCAATCATATTTTCCTTAAATCAAATAACAAATAAACTATAAATGAATGAATTTTCTTGAAGTAAAAAATAACAAAGTAAGCGCGGATTATTATAAATGATTTATAAAAGTAAAATATAAAAAAATTAGATTACAAGATTCAGTGTCCTGAATCACCGATAAGACTTTCTAGTATTTTAAAGCATGTGTTGCATTTTCATATTATAACTTTTAGAACTTTTCTTTCTTCATGAATTTGTTATACAACAAGCATAGTTGCCTGCGCGTTGCTGCGGGGCGCGTTGCGGTGGGGGGCGAATAAAAGAAACTTGAGGGGCATTTTTTATTTTTTTTTTCTAAAATTTATGTAAAAAGGTCGTAAACAATTAAAAGTTGAGGGTCCGTTTTGTAAAAAAAAAAATTTACTTTGGGCCAGATTTTGGGCTAGGTTTTTGGGCCGGTATTGTAGCACTGTAGCAGCTACAGTGCCACCGACCATTTGTGAAATGTATTATAGAGTAATTAGCTTTGAAAACAAATTACTAGACAAATAGGACTTTTAATAATTTATGTAGGATCTTTCGATTCCGGTCTTGCAAAGACAAAAACGATTTATAGTAGGTTCTCGATCTTAACAGCTTTGATGTAAACCACTTTAGCTTTATTTTGCGTCGTCTATAACCGAAAAATGTGTTGCTTCATTCTTTCTTTATTTTTCACATATTTATACGCCCTTATAGGCCGTTTATGATCTTACAAATGTCATCTCATATTATTTTAATCGATAAGTTGCTCACATTTTGCTAAATCTCAAAGTGAGGAGGATGAGCGACCGTCTATGACATAAAAAGTTTTAAAAGTCTCAAAATTGTTCAATTAACAATATTATACGCATGTGTACATAACCAAAAGTTCAACATAGACCTCTTTTTTTTTCATAGACCCAATGACTCTATCCTCACCCTCCATTTATTTATCATCTAATGGTTGAGATAAATACATATTAAAAAAAATACTCGTCTCATTTAACTGCAGTGGTACATCAGTCTTTTTATGTATCCCCAACTTGTGCTAGAACACTGTACCATCCTCATTAATCACACACACCAACCACCATAACACACACACACCCACCCCTAATCGTTAAACACACACACACACACCAGTTACTCTCATTAAACGCACACACCTAACCGATCATAACACGCACACACACACACCCCTAACCGTTTATGATTCATGGCTAAACGTGATGAAATGGCAGCGAGAAAGCGTAGATCGAAGGTCGATTCATCATCTATTCAAGTTGTTGATGCTGATGGTGGTGGATTTTTTTATTTTATGCTTATTTGGTGGTGGATTTTTTTATTTTATTGCTTATTTTGCGTTGGTTTTGTGTTTTTTTGTTTTTTGTTTGACTTGATTTCTGTGAAATGGTGATTTTGGTATAATCATATGTGATTTTGGTATAATCATATGTGATTTTGTTAGAATCATATGTGATTTTTGTAGAATCATATGTGATTTTGGTAGAATCATATATGATTATTGGTGGCAAATCAGATGTGATTCTCACTTTAGTTTTTAAAGGCGTTTGAAATAGTTTTGAGGTTGAGGAAGTTATTGCAGTGGAAGAAGTGACGTGCATAGATTTACTAACTAGTTAAGGCGTTTAAAATATTAACATTTAATTGTTTTTGACGTAGGTGGACTTCCAAAAGATAAAAAGAACTATAAGAAATCTTCTAAGGGAAATGAAGTATTGCAGCCTAAGCCATCACCTAATACCAAGTCTTCTGTTAGACGATTACAGAAAGAAATTGCAAAAGAGAAAGGTCCTGTAAAACCAAAAGTCGCTCCTGTCGAATTAAATGTTGGTAAAAGGAAGATATTGGTTGAGGATAAAGAGGTAGAGGATGAGCGTGATTCTGATGTAGAGGGTAGTGATGGAGAAAGTGATTCTGATAAAGAGCATAAGGGAAGTGAAGAGGCTGATGTAAGTAACAAGTCTGAGGAGGAGGGTAAGGGTGTAAAAACAAAGGTTTTTAAGGGTAAAGAAAAGGTAGTTGTTTCAAAGTTTAAGAAACGGAATGAAGAGGTAGAGGCTGGTGTAGAGGGTAATGAAAGCGAATATGACAATGAAAGTGAAGAGGATAAGGAAACTTAAGTGTCTAAGGAAAGTGATGATTCTGAGCCGAGGGTTAAGGATGTAAAAATGAAGGGTGTTAAGGGTAATAAGACGGTAGTTGTTTCAAAGGCTAAGAAGCGGATGCATGTTTTTGATTCTTCATCTGAAGAAGACAAGGTCTCGAAACCCAAGAAAGTTTTTAAGAAGAAGAAGCAAGTAAAGGATGTGAAGAAGCGGAAGCATGTTTTTTATTCTTCTTCATCATATGATGATTCTTCTTTATTAGAAGAAGAGAAGGTCTTGAAACTCAAGAAAGTTATTAAGAAGAATAAGCAAGTAAAGGATGTGAAGAAGCAAGTAAAGGATGAGTCTTCCTCATCAGAAGATAAGAAACCCTTCAAGAATAAGAAGCGTTCACAGCACGTAAAGGATGTGAAGAAGAAAAAGAAGAAACCACTGACCACCGAGCAGATTAAGAAAATTGAGTATTTGAGTGATTTACCATGTCTGCGCTTGACGCGGTCGTCGTAGGACTTCTACAAGAAGTTTTACAACTTCCTAGGCAGAGCACCTAATCGTTGTAGTAGTAGTATAGGCAAGACTCGGGGGTTGTTATCGTTCACTCGGGGAATAGGTTGGGAAGGCTTAATCACGGTCTAACAGAATTCTAAGGGTTGAGAGAAGATTATTTTTGTGTTTTTATATTTTATGGAAAATAAGTAAATTACATAATTGGAGAGGTGGTTGGTTTTAGCTATTAAACTAAATATATTCTACGCTACTGGTGATAACAATAAGATAAAAGACTGTGTTTATTTAATCATGTATTACTCCCTAGATTGCTTCTCTAAGTGTTGTTGCCTTGTCACCCTTGCAATGATCTGTGTAACTATTTCCTAAGTCATGAACGAATTACACGAACCCGCCATCTACTTAGTATTCCGCTAGAGCAACGCACACATAAGGTAGTATAAAGACTATTACATGGCCCCTAGGGGTACACTAAGTGCATGTGAAATTTATTAAAAGTGGATCAACCATATTAGGAGGCAAGGTAGTATGAAGACTGTTACCCGATGGCATCCTTTCTACACAATCATGTTTCCCTAGACATATCAACAGCAATACAGACAAAAGTTGGTTTTCTAGATCCTAACATTCACATCCATCACAAGAAGCAACATCACTAAGATCTACATTCTAGGTTTCATAAAATTATAAATAAACACAATAGAAGGTTTAGCCAAGCATATTAAAGATAAAGCAAGAGCATAGATAGATCAAACAACACATAGACATATTGAATAATTAAATAAACCTTACTTGATTAAAACATGAGTTGGAGGAAGTACAATAGGGTTTTTAGGCCCTAAATTCGTCTCTAACAGCTGCTAAATGAACTAGGGTTCGCACCCTCCTTTTATTCTAAAGATACACACTCAAAACCCTAAATTTAGGTTTGTATATATAGGAAAAATGTTGTGACGGCGTCGCGTTTTAATCGTGACGTCGTCATGAAAGAGAATATTCTAGATAATGGGCTGGGTTGTATGCTCTGACTCCGTCGTGGAATCTTGTGACGCCGTCTTGATCTTCGTGGTGACGGCATCACGTTGTATTTGTGACGTCGTCTTCAGCCACTGTAGAGAAATTCTTGATCAATGTTGGTATTGGTATGTAGTCTTATCCGTTTCTTCTCTAAATGAGCCCAAGTCACGTGTAATTCTTCCAAAAGCTTTCCAAATGAGAAATACCTGAAAAGGAATGATTAAGTACCTATTTTGGGCATAAATGTACGATTTAGGGGGTTAAACGACCCCGAAAAAGTGTATAAAATAACACATCATCAAATACCCCTACACTTGGGATTTGCTTGTCCTCAAGCAAATAAGTTTTTCTACCTAGACAATAACAATATGAGGGGTCATTTTACCTACTCTTTAAACATATTCTACAACACAACCTTCTAGACCTCGTAATTAAAAGCACGGAAAGTATATACTAGCACCTCACATAAGTGTTTGGGGATTCTCTCTTTCACTCGGGTGTATAATGAATTATAACATAAGGGGGAAACGGAAAATCAACACTCATTACCTGTCATAGCATATAAATTACCATAGGCTTGGTAAAGGATCAAACCTCCACCGCTGGGCGCAAGTATTATTCATTACTATCTAAGAGGTCTTTATAAAGGGTTGTGGGGTGTAGGTGTAAGATAACATATAATGGAAACGGAAACGGATGGGATACATTTGGGTGGTGACTTTGGGTGAATTTGGGGTGGAAGGGTTAGCTAATTATTTACACGAATACACGCTGGTTTGGTTGCTAAGCCAAGACTCGGACGAAGATATACAAACTCTACACAAACTCCTATCGTCCTCTTTAATTTTTCTTTTCTCAGTTTTTTTTGAAATAACATAATACATCACAATGAGGTGTATAATTACATACCCCCTACACTTGAGCATTTACATGCTCGACTATTTACAATCTAACTAATAGAACACTGCGACCACGCCACCCATTTGAGGGTAACAAAATAACATGGTGACAAGAGATCAATTAATTGAACAATACATTACGATGGGGGTATTGACTTAACTTTTCTTCCCCATTCTTCCGCGAAATAAATACTACCATGAATCCCAATCGTCCCAAAACAGTATTTACAAGGATAAGGACTTAGCAACCGTGTACTCAATAATTAACTTGGGTTTAAACACAATAATGTACTAAAAATGAGTACATAAGGGGTAGGCTAAGGCTTTTTGGGTGCAACGATTGGTTTAAGGGTGACAATGCTCTTCATTAATAGTTCGGCTTAACCAGAAAATTATGAGAACCGTGAAAAAAGATAGGCTCAGAGGGTTGTACTAGGGGTATCCTGCACTAAAGTTAGAGGTTTGGGGCATGGCAAAGGGTGTGTGAGAAAGTTAAATGATCGGTGTGACTATCATACAAAGTTAGCAGATTTTTCAACACATGGGTTAATCTAATGCCTTATCAAGCAAATCCTAATACATTATTTTTTGTACTAATGCGGTCTCGGGGATGAGCATCACAAAACTAATGTTAAGAATTTAATAACTAACGTACACTCATATAAGTTTACTAACACCAACATTTAGAAAAGACCGATAAGCGCAATGCATACAAAGCCTTAACAGACGGAATAAGAGACATGTACGCCCTCACAGATCACCTTAACTCGAACCGGGTAAAGATAAAATCATCTTAGGTTACCAACGATGGGTACCCGAATTCCTAAAGATCTAAGGGCGAACCTCATATTTTTTGGGTGGAATTCTGAGGGTTATTGTGCTAGTCATATAAATTCCTATCCATGAGACGCTATTAATACTTGGTTTTTGTCGGTATGTGTCATAAAAAAAATTTGGGTAAAACTTACCTCTTATGCTATGTTTCGATATATTACCTATCATTTTAAGGACAACGCAAATAACAAATGAAAGAATAGTTGCTAAGGCTTATTTTTCCCCCTACACTTAAGTTAAAACAAGTGTCCCAATGTTCTGCTAGAAGTATACGCAGACCCGTTAAAAAAAAACGAAGTAAGAAAGGGAAAAGAGAAACACAAGGAAAATTAAACTAGTAACTTCCCCTGGTTTACTCAATAATGGAGAAGAAACTGTCCGTTACCCATGACACAATAGGCGATCACTCATTTATCATGAGTTGCACGAATACAAGTAGAAAAGAGAAGGAAATTAGAAGAATTTTAGAGAGAGAAACTAGAGAGAGAAAGTAAGGAGAAAAATAAGAAGTGGTTGATTTACTTGCAAAGTTACAAATGAGACCAACACCCTCTCCATCCTTGGAGAGGGGTATTTATAGTTAAAACCAAGAGGCTTTCATGCCTTGGTATTTCTACGGGCCGGGCTCGGGATTACTTGGGCTTTCGCCCGATACACGTGACCGATTAGATTACATAAAGAGCCCGTTTATCCATCTAGCCTATTACAACGTATAATTAATTAATGACCGAGACCTAATATAATTAATGAACGAACTTCCTTGTTCGACTCAATATTTTGAGGCTAACAATCTCCCCCGAAGTGAGTTCATTGTGACACTCCTTCGTGAGATCAATGAGATTGCTTTTGTCGTTAAGCTCTTGTGATTTTTGTCTCTGTCTACGTTGTAGGCTTGTTCCTTCATGCTTTGCGATCTTTGATCTTAAGCCTTTGACATTGTCTTTAGACTTCGTCTTAATGTACGAGATCTTTAAATCTTTATCCTTCCGTCTTGATCATCTTTGCCACCTTGCGATCTTGTGTCTTGACCAACATGCTCATACTTTGCATCATCTTGAAAGCTTGCTAACAATCTCCCTTGATAGACTTGATATCTTGAAGGAAGATCTTGTATATCAAAGTTTGTGCGGAAGTCTTTCTCTTTAATTCTTGAGCTTTCATGATTCTTGAATATTGATGCTTATAGTATGTCTTTGTAGTTTGACCATGAGCATGTGGTAGTGAATCCGACTCCAGCTGGAATGAGGCATCACCATCTCCATCTTTATATGAATCTTGAAATAAAATAGTTAGCAATAAAGCGGGTGGACGAATATGGCTTTGTTATTCGTTCGGATTTGGTTAGATTAACCTCTGGTTCCGTATGTCCGTTTTATAGTATAAATATTATACCTGTGATCAGGTAGATTCAAAGAATCTCCTTGACAGGGTTTCCAGCTCAAATTGTTAGACCCTCTAATGCAGTTGCATTAGATTCACCATACTTGCTAGTTCTCAATACCAGAACGTCTCAAAGCAGACAATACGATATGAGTGAATCAGATAGTTACTATCTTTCTGATTAAGTCGTCAATTCATTTACTGGAACAAGTTTGATTCACATTGAATTGCACCATTGTTTCTTTCCAGTTAACACAAGTT
>BQNB010067243.1:0-34267 GCA_026074375.1 Tanacetum coccineum | reverse complement strand
CTATGTAAGCTAGGTTTTCTTGTAAACCCTCTATATAAAGGGTCATAGGTGTCTGATTTATATAATCCATCATAGTTAGATCTCTCAAATGAGAGTCTAATAGTTAGCTTATTAGTAGTTAGCTTATTAATTAGTTTATAGTTTATTATTAATATGAATAAAGAAAACATTGTGATAACATTGATGTTCTTATTTGTTATTCCGATGTGCTTCATGTCATTCAATGTTATTATATTCTAGATGGGTAAAATGATTCTCAACATGTGGTATCAGAGCGGGTTGCTCTTGATATCTAGGGTACTCAAGGTTTTATTGGTTTTATGGTTTTTATGTTTTCTGCTAATTCGTTGAACATATCTTTAATCGGTGAAACTAGGGTTTTTTGCAAAACCCTAATTTGGTGTTCGTGAATTCAAACTGCTGTGATCAGATCCTCCTAATAATCAAAGGTCTCATGGAGCAGACATGAGCTAGAAGACAAAAAGTTCCTAGTTTCTGGTATCGCAACAACATGTTACGATTGTTGATGATTCGCAACAAGATACTCATGGTTGCTGTATGTGTTCATTTTTGGATCTGCTCGTATATTGCAATTATGGTGTTAGAGATATCATCAATAGCAGGTATGTATACAACATTAGGTTCTGATCATTATTAAATAAGATCCATTAGTTATGGTGAAAGGAAGATATAAATGGAAGATTAACGATGGGGTTCAAAATCCTAACTTATTAGGGATTTTGATGTTGTTATAACCTGATGTTATTAGCCACTGGTTTGTGTATGGAACTATGGTTTGTGTACATTTTGCGTGTTTTGGCTGCACTTAAATGCAGTTTGGATATTGATGGTGACTCAATAACAAAGAACAGCATGTTTGATGGAAGAAGATTTATGCGTGGTTGTTGGTTTAAACAGCAAGTCATGATCACAAGTTATTGATGTAACTCGTAGTATAGCAACATGTATTGAATTGAATAAAGAGAATAATGATGCTGTGTTTTATAAGTTAGTACCGTTCGTATGAATTAGTACGCTTGTGTTTATAACTATTTGATGCTTCGTCATATTTATTACGGTTGAGTAGATGATTGGAAAGCAATAAGTTATGGAATATAGATGCGAGATTTTTGGCTGTATACAGTTTTAGTTTGCGTATTTTTAGGATTCATATTTCATGGAAACAGTTATGGAGATTGTATAGGTAATGGTTTTGATGCGTAAATATGGTAATAATATTTGCTATAATATGAAAATCCCTAAATTTTAGGGATTATCTTTGACTTTCTCTATATTTGGACATGGATATTATAAGTAGCAGATTGTGTGGTTCAAAGGAATATATGTTAATACTGTTTGTTTGAACAAGTTAGTACTACTCGTTAATTTTTAAAGCTGCTTGTACAAGATGATGGCCCGAATTTAACTCAAAGATCATAGGCTTGAATTTGATGGATTTTAGCTGCTGCTATGAAGTGTTCACGTATACTATGGGTTGGTTTGGTGCTGCTTACTGCTGTTAGGATATTGATTGGATCTTTGTACTGCTAGCATATAGCAGTTAGTATTGCTAGGTATTTTCTAGTATTAGTACTGTCGGGTTTGATTTTTAGTAATGCTAGGGTACTTTATACTGCTAGCATTGTTTGATGTTGAACAATAGACCCATTTGGATCTCGGATGGGACTGTTTTTCACAACAATTTATTATTATTGATTTTATGGCTCGTTTTGGAGATTTATTGAAGAGGTGATTACGAAGACGATTGATTATCACTTATTTGATGTTGTAGTAAAGTTTCACAAGTTTGTGTTTTATCATATCTCAAATGGCTTACAACATTTGGAGGTAACTTGTTCGTGCTTAAATGGTGTGACGAAGACTTGTCAAAATCTAGCAAAGGTGTGTGATTTTTCTTATCGTGCTCAATGCTCACATTTGCTATCACTTTAAAGAGTTACGTTGTAGTGCTCAGTGTCTCATATAGTTGAGGATTTTGTTAAGAGATTGCGATCTACTTATATTTTTGTCTTGGTATGAGTTTGACGTCACGTGGATAGTGCAAGACATAAGACACAAGTTTGGGAGATTCTACTTCTTCATCAAATTCGTTATATTCGATTTTCTTCATCAGTGATCACTACATAGAGCCTACAGAGTTCGAGATTCAAGAGATGGTAAACATATGGGTTTCAGGGGAAGCTTATTGATTAAATGTTTAACCATCTACATGCACCATTTGAGGGGAAGTGTTTACAAGTTGCTTATCTACTGAAGACCCCTATTGGATGATTACAAAAAGGGGAAGAAGATTATAGAGATATGATTTGCAGCTTATCATATATGGTGGCATGATACAAAGGATATCTGATTAAGGGGAAGCTTGGAAGTTTTGTTTCATTCAGGGAGATGATTACATCTCAACTTCAGGGGAAGCTTTGGCTTTATGATGAAGTTCGTACACGACTTTGTTTGTTTTGTCATCATCAAATAGGGGAAGATTGTTGGGATTCTAAATTTGATGAGACAAAATAAATAAAAGAATGAAACAAAAGGATCAGAATCGTCATTAAAGAATTCTTCAAGCTGGTGGAGAATTATGAAGATTTGGTCAAAGATGTTAAAGATAATGATTAGGAAACATATTAATGTGATTTAATGTGATTTAAATAGTTTCCTTATCTATTGATTAGCTTCCTTTGTAAGCCTTAATATCCCTCTATATAAAGGGTATTAGGTGTGTAGGTTTAAGATATCCAGAAAAGTGTGTGTGTGTACACAAGAAGATGTAGACGTCTAGTATAGAGTTGGTGTAGCCTCAAGGTAATCAAGGTTTTCCTTGATCCCTGTTACAGTTCATTGATGTAACCGTATTATCTTGATCAAATAATATTGGGGCTGTGGTGAATGTTTGGTAAAACCTTGTGTTAATAACATTGATTCTATGTATTGAATATTCCGCCTTTGTTATTAATTCATCCTAGATTAAAGTTCTAAACAAACTGAGCTTCAACGATCTATGGAGTTTTTAGACTCCACAATTGGTATCAGAGCCATGGGGCTCTTGATCTAGGATCTACAAGGTTTTTGAAGAAACCCTAAAACCCTAATTTTCAAGAAATCGATTTGTGGTTAAAGTTTTATGGGGTTTTGGAGTTAAATTGATATAGCAATATTTATAATTGTCCTCTCTACCTTAATTGGTATGCAATACAATTGTAAATCATTGTTACTATTAAGGGTTTCTTGGTGTAGTTGATTTATGATGATGGATCTGGACCTCGTCGTATACATTCTTTTTTTATCATCATCATTATTAGGGTTTTTATGCGAAACCCTAATACCATGGTTGCTCGTCGATTTGGTTTGATTATATTCGATCTTTGTTTTCTTTGTTCATCTATATGGATCGATTGCATAAGAAGCAGCATGTGTGATTGGTTATCATGGTTACAGTTTGGGTAACATGATCTCTATGAAGGTTCGAATGGCAGTAATGAGAAAAACATTGGAACAGTTGGGCTCAAAATTTTAATGTTGTTCGAGTTTATTTACACTGCTTGAGTTGTCCGAGAAAAGCAGTTTCCACTGCTAGTTATTGGTGAGTTAATGTTAGTGTAGTTGATGAAATTGGTGTAGTGGTGTTTGTTGATGTTGTGTATAAGAGTCCTTAGTGGGTTACATTGGTAATTAGTAAGCTTTGTGGGTGGTTGTCTAGTTCTAGTTGATATCCTTTGAGGTAGAATAGGTAATGATGGTTGTGGCATTGTAGTACTTTGAGTAGATTATGGTGATGGAATAAAGGAGCTATTTGGATCAGTGTTATGAGATGTAGATGAAAATGAAATTGTTGGTGAAGAGGTGTGTTAAGGTGTGTTTGGATCAGTGTGTTGTGTAGGAGTTTGTATGTTGGGTGAGGGAATTGATGATGGTGTGGTGTCTGTAAATGTGTGAGGTGAAAATGTAGGTATTGTTGTTGGGTCAGTGGTGGTGGGAGGTGATGGAGTAGGTGATGTTGGTGTTGTTTGAGCAAATAGAAATTCTGTTTCATTAAATAAGACATGTCTACTAGTTATGGTTTTGTGAGTGGTAGGGTAATAAAGGACATAACCTTTTTGTGTGAAGGAATATCTAACTAAAATGGTGGGGATGGACATTTGTTCAAGTTTATCAAGGCTGTGGTGGTGAACAAAAGCTCTACAACTTATGACTCTGAGGTGATCTAGGGGTGGTGGTTGTCTGTGAAGGATTTAATAAGGGGATTTGTCATGAATTGGTTTTGAAGGTAGTCTGTTTATGAGGTATGTGGCTGCAAGTAAGAAGTATCCCCAAAAATGATTCAGAAGTGTGCTTGAAATTTAAGTGCCTTGGTTATTTCTAAAAGTTGTTTGTGTTTTCTTTTAACTCTAGCATTTTGCTGAGGTGTGTTTGGACATGATGTTTGGTGTATGATTCCATGACTGAGAAAATATTTAGATAAGGTGGAGTTAAGAAATTTTGTGCCATTATCACTCTTTATGGTTTTATTTGTGGTTTGAAAATGGTTTTGAACATATGCACAGAAAGCTTTGATATTAGTTGTGGTGTGTGTTTTATTTGGCATTAAATAAGTCCATATTGCTTTTAAATGATCATCAACAATGGTAAGGAAGTATTTACATTTGTTAATTGTTATGTGTTTGTATCGACCCCAAACATCAATGTGCACAAGATCAAACAGATTTGATGCATAAAAAAGACTTGTATTGAAAGGTAAAGCATGATGTATTGCAAGATGACAAATTTTACAAACAGAATCTGAATTACACTTAAACAAAGGTTCTAAGGTTTTTATTTTCTTAAGTTCAGTAAAAGATGAGTGTTTGAATCTTGAATGCCACAGTGAAGAGTTGGTGCTGTTGTATAGTATGGTAGATGGTGTTGGTAAGCTTAGGACTGTTGGTGAGAGGAAGTATAGACCAACACAAAGGGTGCCATGTGCAATCCTCTTGTTTTGGTCCTGAAAAATATTGTAAGATGCAGTGAGTGTAAGTGAAATAGAGGTGCCATGAAGTAGTTTTCTCACTAAGATGATGTTGTAGGTAAATAAGCGTATGTAAAATACATTATGAAGGGTGATATTAGCTTTAAGGGTCAATGATCCATAGGTTGTAACTTTGATTGTTTGGCCATTTGGTAAATTTACTAAAATTGGCGTTGTGAGTGTGTGAATGTTATGCATAAGGGTGAGTGTGATTGAGACATGATCTGTTCCACTACTATCAATTATTCAAGAATCTTGTAGATTAGTGACTAGAGTAGCAATAAATCTAAGAATTATAAGACTTTAAGAAGAGAAGATACCTTAAGTGATGTTGCCCTGATTGTTTTGAAGCATGAGTAACACCTGATTCAGTTGATTCTGCAGCTGATCCTTTCTTGCAGATACATGACCATCATTGTTCTATGGAGAGATTTGAGGGGTTAAAGAGGAAGCTTGTGCCCTTGCATTCTTGTCCAATAACCATGTTGACCTTTGGTGGTTGATACTTTCTATGAAGGGAATGACCTACTGGATATCCAACTATCTTGTAACATTCCTCATGATAATGACCCTCTTATTCATAATTTCCATAATAAATGCCCTTCTTGAAAGCACTCATTCTCTCAAAACTAGTGTTTGGGTTAACAGTGTTTCTCCTGTATGAGTTGTTGTTTGGATTGGGTTGTCTTTGTAAATTGTACCTTAGTGAGTAAGTTGGTGATGGTTTTGATTGATTAGTGTATGAGTTGATAATAGTAGCAGTCATATGTTTTGGTTTAGATCCTCCCTTTGCTTTTCTTCTTGTCTCACCATGATGTATGCTTTAGCAGCTGATGGCAGTGGTTGCATAAGCAAAATTTTACCCCAGATGTAGCTTTCATCCAAACCCATCAAGAACTGGATTAACCTCTTCTCACCGTTAATCCTTCCATTTTTGCAATTACAAATACAAATGAACATGTATGGAGCTTCTAGAGCATCATATTCATCCCAAAACCCTTTTAATTTATGATAATACACCTCAACATTGCAATCTCTTGTTTCAACTGAACCATATCATTGGTTAACTGAAAGATTCTATGACCATATATTTATGCATAGTGTTCTTGCAATTCATCCCACAGTTTTGACACAGAGTTAATAAAGTTCAAATTTTTGTTGATTTTCATACTTACAGTGTTTAGAATCCATGAGATCAGCATGTCATTGTTTCTTTCCTATAGTGTTCTTAGACCAGATTCCATTGTTGGTTCAGGTCACTCACCGGTAACAATTTTCATCTTGTTCTTTACATTAAGAGCAATCATAATGGACCATTTCCAAGAACTGTAGTTGTCGATCCTGTTAACTTCTTTAAAATGAGTAGGAGGCTTGGATGATCTGTTTAGTGTAGGAACAATGGGTTATTGGATGTGATTTCATCACTGTTAGTGGTGGTAGTGGTGGTTGTTGATGTTCTTGCCATTGTACTTTCAAATTTCTTGATTTGTGATTAGTGATCTTGAGTATGAATGAGAGTAAATTAAGTCGATAATCGTGTTTGTGAGATGATTGTGATCACAAAATTGATTGATTTGAGTAAAATGTTGTAGAATAGCGGTTTGAGTTTGTTACGGTGGCCGGAGTTTGTTAGAGATAGTTAAAGTTTGTTAGAAGCAGTTATCAGTGGCGGAATAGGGTGGTGATCATGATTGAGCATGGGATTTGCTTTGATACAATATTGAGACTGTGAGAACAATTGAGAGGAAAGCCATTTAGGCGGGAAAAATAGTTAATTCTCATTAAAACTAAAATGTGAATACAAATCCTATATATAGGACTAAAGTCAAACTTCTAATTTTATAAGTTATTCTAACAACAAAGTTGGAACTGATACTACACTAAGCTACACTACTACAATACAACTTTACTGTTACATATACAAACTAACAACACTATTAAATTGGGTCACAATTCATTTGAATCCTTTGAATGAGTTTGAACTTGGATGGCTTTGTATGTCTTGACTGTTTGGCAACATTGTGAACCTAATGAGTTGATGTAGCTTTATCAGTGTAGCCTTCTTTAATAGCACAAGATGGTGATCGAAATCTACTATTGCAACTAGTATACATGTACTTTTGACTTGTTAGAGGTGCATTAAGTTGTCACAACATTGTTAAAGGTTTAGTATCAATATAAGCAATGTTAATAACGTACTCACAGAATAGTTGTGTGTTCCTTTTTTAATGTAATACATACTTGATCACTTAACACTCCCAAGTCAAGATCAAGATCGGTTTTCATATTTCCCCCCTTCTTGAAATCGAACTCTTCCCCCCATCATCCCTATGGAAGTAGGTGACGGGGACATGATCTTTAAACATACTTCTTTTTCCCTTTGATAAATAAACAAAACATCTGGGTCAAGTTTTAATTATTTCTTCTTAAATTGACTTTTCGGTCGTTTGTAAAAGTTAAACAATTGGTATTAGACTTATGAATTATAAAAGTGGAAGCGAGGTCGTCATTGTCAAGGTTCTTGTTTTTGGGGGCCGTTCGACCAACAAGGATTACTTGAAGTTTAAAGTTTTCGAGCTTCAAGGGTTTCAAAAAGAAAGAAAGTGTTCGTATTTTTTTGGCGGGTTGTTTCTTAGAATACGACAAAGAAGGTTTTATCATAGTTTGTTACATGTACATGGACATGACGTGTATAAGGTGTCTTGCTTATTGCATGTACATGCTGGTTTTTTTTACCAAAGAACTGTTTGTTTACATCGACTCTAAGTGGGTGGTATTCTTGGGATTATATGGATAAAGTTACGGGTTTTTTTATATGATGCAGGTCGCGTAAGACTTCACAGGAAGTTTTACAATCCCCTAAGCAGTGTACCTAATCGTTGAAGTGTAGTATAGGCAAGACTCGGGGGTTGTTATCGTTCTCTAAGGGAATAGGTTGGGAAGGCTCGAACACGGTCTAACAGAATTTTAAGGGGTTGAGAGAAGATTCTTTTTGTGTTTTTATATTTATAAGAAAGCAGGTAAATATCATGGTTTGAGAGGTTGGTTTGATTAACTAATTAAACTAAATATAATCTATAACTACTGGTGATAACTTTATGATAAAAAGATGTATTTACCTAATCATGCACTACTCCTCAGATTGCTTCTCCTAGATCTGTTGCCTTGTCACACTTGTGATGATCTATGTAAGTATTTCCTAGGTCATGAACGGATTACACGAACCCGCCGTCTATTTAATATTCTGTTAGGGCAACGCACAAGGTAGTATGAAGACTATTACAAGCCCCCCTAAGAGTATATTAAATGCATGTGAAATATCTTAAGAGGGATCTCCATATTAGGAGTGGCGATGTGTAGAATGGGTATGGTATATGAAGACCTTTATTACCAGATGGTATCCTTTCTACATACACTCGCGTTTTACCCTAACGACTATTGCGCTTTTGTAATATCTTATGGCTAGTTTTCTAGAGCCTAACGCGCACATCCATCAACAAGAAGCAACATCAAAAGGATCTACAACCTAAGTTTCATGCAATCATAAGTAAATACAAAGGAGGGTTTAGCCTAACATGTTAAAGATAAAGCAAGAACATAAATCAATCACACAACACATAGACATATTGAATGATTATTATAAATATCATATTGATTAAAACTTGGTTAAAGGTATTACAATAGGGTTTTAACGGCCCTAAACAGGTCTTAAAGCTGCTGGACATGACTAGGGTATGTCCCCTAAAAGTTATACAAAGTTACACCCTTAAAACCCTAATTTCGGTTTAATATATATAGGAAAATTGCTGCGAAGGCGTCGCTTTGAAGTCCTGACGCTGTCGCCACGTGGGTGATTCTAGATCCTCTTTAAGTCCACGTCCTGACGCCGTCGCCAAATTCCTAACGCCGTCATTAGATAGATCACAACAGCGTCGCTTTATGCCTGTGATGCCGTCTTCACGCTCTGTAAACACGATTCTTCATGAGATTTGGTGTAGGTCCGTAATCTTATCCGTTTCTTCTCCAAATAAGCCCAAGTTACGTGTATTTCCTCCAAATGCCATCCAAGTGCTAAAAATCTGAAAAAAAACAATTAAGCACATAATCTTGGCATATTTGTATGATTTAGGGGGTTAAATGACCCCGAAATAAGGTACAAAATGACACCTCATCAAATACCCCTACACTTGGAAATTTTCTTAATCCTCCAAACAAATGGCTTTTCCACTTATCATGTGTTTTGGTTTAGATCCTCCCTTTGCTTTTCTTCTTGTCTCACCATGATTGATTAGTGTATGAGTTGATAATAGAAGCACGAAAAGTATATACTAGCACCTCACATAAGTGTTTAGGATTCTCTCTTTCACTCGGTTGGATAATAAATTATAACATAATAGGGAAACGGAAAATCAACACTCATTACTTGTCATAGCATATAAATTACCATAGGCTTGGTAAACGATCAAACCTTCCTCGCTAGGCGCAAGTATTATTTATTACTGTCAAAGATGTCTTTTTAAAGTGTTGTGGGGTGTAGGTGTAAGATAACATTAACAAAAATGGAAACGGATGGGATGCATTTAGGGAGTGAATTTGGGGTGAAAGGGTTAGCTAATTATTTATAAGAATACAAGCTGATTTGGGTTGCTAAGCCAAAGACTCGGACAAGATATATAAACTCTAGACAACTCTACATCAATCTCTGTTCTTTTTCTTTTCTTGACTCTATGATAAACATAAATATAAGCAAATGGCAGCCCATAATTTTTTTTTCACTTTTTTTATATACATTTTTTTCGTACACTTTTGCCCTGCCATTGCTTAAATATATAATACATCATGGGGGTTAATAGATGCACCCCTATACTTGAACTTTTACATACTTGATATTTACAATCTAACTAATGACCCGATTTGAGGTGGATGAAAATAACATGGAGCTTATTGAGCTCTATTGGGGGTAATAAATTACTTTTTCCCTAATTCTTCATAAGATGATTACTACCATGAATCCCAATCGTCCCAAAACAGTATTTACAAGGATAAGGACTTAGCAACCATGTACTCAAATAATTAACTTGGGTTAAAACAATAATGTACTAAAAGCGAGTACATACAAGGTAGGCTAAGGCGATTTGGGTGTAACGATTGGTTTAAGGTTTGACAATGCTCTTCATTAATAGTCTGGCTTAACCAAAAAATTACGAGAACCGTGAAAAGGATAGGCTCGGAGGGTTGTACTAGGGGTATCCAGCACTAGAAATGAGTGCATGGCAAGGGTGTAGGATAGTTATATAGTCGGTGTGACCATCATAACAATTACATGTTTAAGACATGGGTTAATCCTAGTGCCTCTTATCTAGCAAATCCTAATACTTACTAGGCGGTCTCGGGATGCATCACAAAAACAAGTTCTAGAATTTAATATACTATCGCTACACTCATATAATTTAATACCGATACCAATGCTCCAGAAAAGGCGACAAAGACCATACATACACATCCGTAACGACGAAATAGACACATATGACTGCATTCGAACCTTAACTCGAGAAATCTAAAGGTTTAAACTATCTTGGGTATCAATAATGGATACCCGAATTCCTAAAGATCTAAAGGAGAACCTCACATTTTTGGGGTGGAATTTTGAGTGTTTTTGTGCTAGTCATACACATTCCTATCCATGAGACACTATTAACTACTTGGTTTTCGTCGGTATGTGTCATAAAAAAATTTAAATTTTGGTCAAAATTACCTTTTTATGCTATGTTTTGATATATTTGATGAGGTGTCATTTTATACACTTTTTCAGGGTCATTTAACCCCCTAAATCGTGCATTTATGCCCAAAATAGGTACTTAATCGTTCCTTTTCAGGTATTCATCATTTGGAAGGCATTCGGAGGAAATACACGTGACTTGGGCTCATTTGGAGAAGAAACGGACAAGATTACGAACCAACACCAAGACTCTTCAAGATTTAAAGTCTCAGAGCCTGGAGACAGCGTCACCATTTATACACGACGCCGTCACACTTCATCTAGTGACGACGTCACAACATCTTTTGACAGCGTCAACCCGCACCGACTCAACTCGGATCTAGAAGATTCTACTTTATGACGGCGTCACGATTAAAACGCGACGCCGTCACAGCGATATTCTTATAAATATAGACCCGAAATTAGGGTTTTATGTGTGTAACTTTAGAGTAAAAAAGGGAGACGAACCCTAGTTCGTTTGGCAGCTTATTAGGACGATTTTAGGGCTTCAAAACCCTATTGTACCTTCTTTAATTCATGTTTTAATCAAGTAAGACTATCTTAATCATTCAATATGTCTTGTTGTTTGATTCTTTATTGTTCTTGCTTTATCTTTAACGTGCTTGGCTAAACCCCTTATTGTGTTCATTTATGATTGTATGAAACATAGAATGTAAATCTTAGTGGTGTTGCTTCTTGTGATGAATATGCATGTTAGGCTTTATAAAACCAGCTTTTTTCCGTATCGCTATTGAAATGTTTAAGGAAACATGATTGTGTAGAAAGGATACCATCGGGTAACAGTCTTCATACTACATTGCCCCTTATATGGTTGATCCACTTTTAATATATTTCTAATGCATTTAATATACTCTTGGGGGCCGGGTAATAGTGTTCATACTACCTTACTTTGTGTTTTGCCTCAACGGAATATTAAATAGACGGCGGGTTCGTGTAATCTGTTCATGACTTAGTAAAAGTTGAGGCTCTGGTTCATCAACACTAAGAAATCCCTTAGAACTAAGAAAGAGGTCATGAGTATTAGTATTTAAGCCTAGATCCTCAAGTTTCATGTGGTCCAAAGGTTCTACCTCCATTGGGATTCCTATAGTCTCTTCTACTTTTTCTGGGTGAGTCACGGGCGGTGTGTACACCTCAAATGATGGGAGGACCTGTGAGGTACTTTGTGGGCTTGGATTTTTTACCTTATCCTCCATCGTATCTAGATCACCTATGTGCTCATCATCTAACCATGCCATGCACTTAGGCATCTTAACCATAACTATCTCACATTCTAAATCCTTGTTATATGTTCTCTTAGGTTGTGACTTAGGCAATTCTATCATGTCATCTAACTTACGGGTTACTCTGGGAGCTCTACTCAAAAATTTGATGCAATTGGTCACTTTTTCTAAGGGTCTCACCAACAAAAGTTGATCCTAATCACAAAGGTTGTTCATACGAATATATCTTAGGTAAATGCTCATATGGTTCTTTAATTTCACTAGGTGAGGCATTTTGTAAGCGAGGATATTCTACTCCACCATTCATCATTTTATATACTTCCTTAAGATTCTCTAAGTCGCTTTTATAATCTTCCGGATAATTTTTAAGATAATATTCTATGAAGCACTCAAATTGTTCTTTTGTTAACGACTTAAGTGTGATTTCATCCAACAGGTAAGGAATGACATTTTTACGAACAATACACAAAGAAAGATAGACTATGAGGAAAGCTAAATTGACAACGAAAAATTATAAATCTCAACATGATAGGAATCTTATAGTAGACCTAAGTCAAGATTGGAATCCAAAACTAAATACGGTATCCCTGGCTCGCACCAAAAACTTTATGTAGGAGGTCTAAATGATTTCTACACGAAGTTTACAACTCCTAGGCAGTATACCTATTCGTTGCAGTGTAGTATAGGCAAACTCGGGTGTTGTTAACGTTTCACTAGGGAATAACACGATAGGCCGGATCAAATGTCACTAAGGTCTAAGGGTTTGAAGGAAGATTATTTTTTTTTTGTGTTTTTATATTTTATTAAAAAGCAAGTAAATCCTTGGGTTTTAAAGGTTGTTTTGTTATTAATAGATGAAAATAACTACTAATTCTAATCTAATGGCAAGAACAATTATACAACGAAGCGTATTCACTTGGGATGCACTACACCTTGCTAGCTATCCAATTCTACCTATTGCTTTGTCACACTTGAGATGTAATGTGTAAGTATTTCCTAGGTTATGAACGGATTACACGAACCCGCCGTCTATGTAATATTCCGTTAGGGCAACACACAAGTAAGGTAGTATGAAGACTATTACAAGGCCCCTAAGAGTATATTATATGCATTTAAAACACTTAAGAGGGATTAACCATATTATAAGTAAGGTGGTATGAAGACTGTTACCGATGGTATCCTTTCTTTACACTCGTATTTCCTAGACTGTCATAACATGTTGGGGGTAAAAATAAGTGGGGGGGGGGGAAAAACAAAACAAAGCTAGTTTTCTAAAGCTAACGGCGACATATCCATCAACAAGAACATAGGAAACAAGAATTATAAACTATAATCAATTATACTCATTGAATCTATCACAAACAACAAGATATAATCAATCAATGACAAGTTTCAGGCATTCCCAAATAAATACTAGATGAATTAGCCAAGCATACTTAGACAAAAGAAATCATAATCAGTAAAAAGGATTTAAGACATGAATTAAGATATAAGTGATAATCAAACCATTACAAGATGTTTACGGATTGAATTAGACCTTCTAAGTTGCTGGAAAAATACCTACCCAAACCCTAGAATTAGACTTAGGGTTGGGGGCTTGATAAAAACGAAGTTATGAGGCTATATTTATAGGAAAACCTTAGGTCGGTAATCCCGACACCGTCGCTAAAACCCCGACGTTGTCACGACGTCATTTTTCTTGTAGTTGTAGATTTTCTCGTTGCGATCGCGTGGGCTATTGAATTGTCGAAATCCGAGTTCGTATGAAGGAGTTATGACCAAAACAATATCTGGTACTTTGCTCGCAAGTGAAATGATCTTCTCAATCTCGTGACACAAAATCTTCTAGGGTTTCTTTAGGTTGGCCACGTTTTGACGCCGTCACCAGATCTCTGACGCTGTCACTTTAAACGTCCTAACGCCTTCGCTTGAAACTCACGACGCCGTCTCCACACTCTGTATGCACAACCTCTTTAAGGATTTGGTGTAAAGTCGTAGTCTTGTTCGTTTCTTCTCCAAATGAGCCCAAGTTACATGTATTTCCTCTAAAAGCCATCCAAGTGCTAAAAACTAAAAACAAATGATTAAGCACATAATCTGGGCATATTTGCATGATTTAGGAGGTTAAATGACCCTGAAATAGTATATAAAATGACACCTCATCAGATATTCAAAAGAATTTGTTGCATTCAAAATTTACAATAAGCCTACTCGAAAGATACACGAGAGCGTACATGTGAATTTAGTGAGATTTCGGAAATAGCTTCTAAACAATTCAGTTTAGAACCCAATTTGTCTAAGTTAAACAAAACAGACAAATCTACAAATTTAACGGTTTCACACGTTTCAGAAAATTCAAAGAAAGATTTGGAAGATTTATTTCATAATTTTTACGATGAGTATTTTGAAAATTCAAAGACAACGAAATCTCTGGCAACGAATGTTGCAACTTCCACCGAAGAAATTTCTCCGACCGAAGAGGAAGTACTTCATGAGATTTTAGAATCATTTCTAAAGGAATCTTCTTCATCAAATGAAATAATGATGTTTCAAAAAAGTTTCCAAAAGTTGTGATTCCTTCATCAAATACTCAATCGGTAACAAATGACATTGTTTTGAATGTGGATGAAGCAAGTACGTCACACAATGTGTTTAATGAATGATTGGAAGATGCTTACTTTTATGCAAGTACAACATTTCATGATTCATCTAATGTTCATACTTTCTATCAACCCTAGCCACATGAGACAAAGTGGAATAAGGATCATCCACTTCATAAGATAATTTATGATCCGAAGTCAAATGTTCGTACGAGAGGACAACTGATCAAATTCATATGTGTTTGGTTATGCAAGATGCTAAGTAGTATTGAGCAAGCTACTTTGTCTCAAGCTTTGAAAGATGCTGATTAGGTCATTGCAATGCCAGAAGAACTAGATCGATTTGCTAGATTGAAAGTTTTAAGATTAGTTCCTCGACCCAAAGGTAAGCCTACTTCTAGAATAAGAAAGATGATAATAGTTTGGTTATTAGAAACAAAGCAAGGCTTGTAGCACAAGGATATCGTCAAGAAGAAGGAATTGATTATGATGAGACGTTTGCTCCAGTTGCTCGAATCGAGGCTATTCGCGTATTTCTTGCTTATGTTGCTTCTAAGGATTTCACGGTTTTTCAAATGGATGTGAAAATGGCGTTTTTCAATGGAATTCTTAAAGAAGAAGTGTATGTTAGTCAACCTCCTAGGTTTGTCAGCACAAAGTATCCAAATCATGTGTATGCTCTTGACAAAGCCTTACATGGTTTGAAACAATCACCTTGCGCATGGTATGCTGTTCTCTCAAAATAGCGGTTTTCAAAAAGGTTCAATCGTTCATAATCTTTTCATTAAGAAGAAGGGTAAAGATATAATGCTTATTCAAATATATGTTGATGATATTATATTTGGCTTAACAAATCCAAAATATTGCATGACTTTTTTAGATTTAATGGTCACACGTTTTGAAATGAGTATGATGGGAGAGATAAAATTCTTTCTTGGGCTTCAAGTAAATTAATTTTCAAATGGATTTTCATAAATCAATCCAAATACATTAATGATATTTTGAAAAGATTTGGAATGGAATATTACGATACGGTTCCCACTCCCATGGTTGAACAAGCTAAACTCAAACTTGATTTAGTTGAAAACCAGTTGATCACCTTATCATGATTTAGAATGTCTGCGTGCATACTTTTTATGGCCATTATGTACCAACGCCGGTATTTGGCAAGGTAACCTGACCAAGATTATTTTTACAGCCAAGACTATCGGTATCTTGGCGAAGTAACTTGACCCGGGTCACGGTTGCAGCCAAAAGTGGTGTTTAGTTTTGCTTCTATATTTGCAGACTTAAGCCTTGCGTATGGGTTCTAGAAAATCTTAGTTGGCGGTATCTTATGTGTCATGGATGGTACTTGGTTTTGCTTCTATATTTATTATGGAAAATTCTAGAATGTGTGTATGTATATGTGTATGAAAGAGTTGATATGAAATATATGATCCCTAAAAATAAGACTGGTCGAAACGACACCGTTTCAATCGCCTAATGTAGTGTTATATGATTTATGTCGTTAGAGACGAAAAGGTGTGATGTGAGTCGTGGTGGATTCTTTGTGCAAAAGACGCGTGACCTTTTTCTTTTTATAATCGATGATGATAATTTTATGTTTATTGTGCATTGTTTACCTAGGCCAGTATCTTGACTGGGCAGTCACATTGAGAATGTGATTGCATCAAATGGTGTATAGTAGTTGCAACAGAATTCATGAAATCAAGCCTTATTTGTTAGTATTATGCCTATGATTTTCTCGATAAGATATAAACAAGAGATTGTTGGACTTATTTGAGAGAGAGAGAGAAGTATGTTTCTGACCTTTCTATTCACGATGACTCTTATTTTGATTTTAAAATTCAGTGATCTGATGTTGGCTTTTCCGTTACGTGGTTCAAGCAAGTTGAGGGAATGAAAAAAAACTGGAGAAAAAAAGGAAACTCTTGATTGGCTGAGAAACTGATTTCAAAAGAAAGAGTGAGTTTAGCTTAAGTGTCTATGTACGTATTTGATTCTTAGTGTTGTCCAAAACAAGCTAGTTGACCTGAAATACTTCTTTGCATGGTTTCTGAGGACTGATGTTATTTAAAACAATACATGTAGACAGATACGTACTCCAGACATAAAGAGGATATGCGTGAATGCTGTTATTCAAAACAATCATCTCAATGAAGATCTGCATGATTTTTAGTTGTAAACCAGGTAAAGATAAGCATGTTGTTTTGAGGAGTCATGGAGATCAGACGGTTAAGATGATGAATGCGTTTGAAGCTCTTGCTAGAAGTAAGAAGGATGCGGTTGTAGTTGCGAAGTGCGTCTGGCGGCAGTTTTATGGGTTGCAATACCATCTTGAGGTATAAATTTTTGATTTTGTTTTTTGTTATGAAAATGAGTCATTTGTGCGAAAATGTTGGTTTGTGTGATTAAGGGATTTTGGACTAATTGTTTAAATCTAATGCGTTGTTTGTTTAAGTTTATTTTTGGACTTATCAGCTACTTTGAGTTGGGCTATATTTCACGAGTTTGCTTTTTTAAGCTAGTATCATAATGCACATAATTGTTTATAGTTCGCAAATCATGAGTTGTGTTTAATTAGAATTTGCTATGTAATTATGAAAAGTAAGACATAAATTATTAATATATATTTCGGTTGTTAAAGATAGAAGGTTGTGAAGTAGATGACGATGTTGAAGGGGATTATAAGAATCATGAGTTGGGTTTCCAAAACCGACAATGTTGTGCTACCAAGCAAGTTGTATTGTTTATTTACACAACACCATTTTTTATTTGATGTATACATGTTTTAAAATCATTTTTTATTAAGTTCGATTTGCTAATTGTGTGAATTTTCTTTTTGCATTCAGGTTGTTGCGAGGATTAGACCGAATAATTTTGATGAGAAAGGTGGAGATTTTAATGTAAGGAGGTTTTTGATGTCATTATCGGCTACTGTTCATTTGATGTATGTTGCACTGTTCTGATTCTGCTATTTTTTGTCATGAGTTTGTTAGGTCCAGAAAAAGGCATAACCGTAGGAGCAGCATCTATAAGACGGTCACCCCATAGTTTTATGGAAAAAGGGGACATTGAAGCCATAGCCATAGCCAAAGGTATGATGACAGGGTCTACTTTGCCGTCAAGTTAAATAATTAAAATTTTAGAATTTTGGTATCTGGTCTTAAACTCACAATAACATAACCGGGTTCCGATTTGTGTACATATGATTATATTCTTGCTTTTTTCAACCCCGATCTTGAAGATATTTACTTTTACCAAAAACAAGTTTAAAAAATAAGGATTTAAGCATAACCTTGTTACTTTTGCATTCATAATTTTTTTACACCAGTCAATTTATACAATAGCCCGTTCGTGCAGCGTGGCATACTTAAGAAAATGAGGCAACTGATATCAACCGGAATGATGATCATACAATGCTTGCTTTAATGTTTGCCTCTCAGTTTGTCAACTTCATCAAGAAATTATAGGCTGTATTATACATAACGTTGTAGAAATATACGGTCAGCCAAAGAGCAATGTCTAAGTGGTGTACGTGGAACTAGAACATAGAAATGATGAAAAGGATTAGGGCTAGCTGAAAGTCTCAATTAGCACGTCTATATGGAAATAAACAACACTAAAGTAAACATGCAACACAAAATATAACTTTTCAATCATATAATGCTTTATTGATATGAATCAAAGTATCACAAAGTGTTATCGATCACACTTGTTGAATGACAATGTAAGATTACTCTTTGAACAAGTAAACTTAATAGAGTATCAAGTTTACAAGAGAACTTATATAGACCCGATGATAGGACCAGCTGACTATCGTGTAAGTTCGACAAAGTAGTAAATAACTATAATAACAACAATAAAAGTGATCACATTTACTACTCAAGACAATCCTTATTTATAGTGATACGAGGTTTCTTTCTTAGTGGAGTAGGACGTGTCAAGAATCCTGTGGTGGAAGTACGTATGCATTTAATGCACATCTATTCTTGGAAACATCTCGGCCATACTTTTGTAAACATTTATGCCAACTGTTCACTTTCTTTCACCAACTCATACTTAGGTAGACTTTAATTTGAAAGAAACTTTGTCCTGCACATATTGATTTAGCAGGATTATCCCTGAATTAAACTCAAGTAGAGATAAGAGTTAAGTTCAGCTTGTTTATATCAAAGGTTAAAATCATCAGGGTATGCACCTTTAACTCTCTTCAAACCATCAACGTATTTCATCTACATATCAGCTGATATCCGTCACAGTTGATGAGTATGTCTTCAAGTAATCTTTTACTTCCTTGACAATGTCTTTGACTTGAATACGTCTGAGGTTGCTCGCTGAAGTTATGCTTCAGCGAGTCCTTTCATTGATCGCTGATGTCCATCAGCGAGTCTTCATCTTACACATAATTATAAAAAGGAAATTAACAAAAGAATGCATTCATTAATACATTACAAACTAGTCCATCCCTAGACCATCTAGATTCTTTTCAACAATATTCATAGTTTCTACAAAATCAGGCCTAGCCTCAATCACATAGATCAGTTCTTCATAGATTTCCTGAGCAAACTTTGAGTCAATCTTGATTCAATTCTGAATTCTGATAAGCTGAGGAGTGTTGGCCAGGTGGTACTCACTCTTGCGCTCAAACACCATATCAAAATTCCCATTGTACATTAGGATCCTAACTTCAGGTTCTTTGATTACTTTCCTAGCTGATCCAGTAACTCCCTAAGGCACAGTCAAGTTCATGTACATCCCATCTACCACTATATTTTCTTTAACGAACACCTCTTGAAGTATTTCAGCTTTTCTCTTCCTTTTTTGATCAGCTAGAGGTAATTCAAATTCACTTAGTTGTGGTGGTGGAGGAATGCCAAGTTTGTAAGCTATGGTTGCCACCCACCACTAGAACACAAAGTGGATATGGCTACACCAAAAAAGTGTGACGATATACATATAGTCACACATGATTTTTCAAGTGTGTGTGACTAAAGGTCGCGTGACCGTAGAGTACCTACGGTCACATTTTTTAGTTAGTGGTCATATCCATTAAAAAATAGTGACAAAAACCTTAACATGTGTGACTAATTAGGTACAAATTTAGTTAGATTAATCAGTATTAGTGACCGTAAACACTGTATAGTCACACAAAGCATGTTTTTTTCTTATATTTAGTTGCATACAATTAAGCATAAAGTGGCCAAAAGTGTTAATAAGTGTGACCATATGAAGTTTAAAGTGAAGTAAATGTGTATTTTATGTGACTATTGTTCATCCAATGGCCACATGAAGTTTATGTTTGTGTGGCCTTTTGTAATATTTAGTCACACAAATCATGTGTTTTTTGGTATTTAGTCACATACAATTAAGCATAAAGTGACCAAAAGTGTTAATAAGTGTGACCATATGCTGTTTACAGTGAAGAAATGTGTATTTTGTGTGACTATTGATCATCCAATGGCCACATGAATTTTATGTTTGTGTGGCATTTTATAATATTTTATTCACACAGAAGGACTTTTTTTTTGAAAGTCTTTAGTTACGATACAATATAGCAATAAAGTGTGCCAAAGTGTGAGACCAAATGCTGTTTAAGAGTGAAGTAATGTGATATTTTGATGTGACTATATGATCATCCAAATGGCCACAAGAATTTTATGTTTGTTGTGCCTTTAAATAAATTTAGTCAACATAAAGCTGTTTTTTTTTGTATTTTAGTAACATACAAATTAATCATAAAACGACAAAAGTGTTATAAGCGTGACATATTGAAGTTCAAAGTGAAAAAATTTGTATTTAGTGTGACTATTGATCATCCAATGGCCACATAATTTTAATGTATGTGTGTCCTTTAGTAATATTATTCGTCACACAAATCATTTTTTTGTAAGTACATGTGTATTATTGTGATAACTATTGTTCAAGCTAATGCCACATGAATTTATGATTTTATGTGGCCTTTTGTAATATATAGGACACAACAGAGCATGTTTGTTTTGGGTATTTAGCCACAAACAATTAAAGTAAAAAGTAGCCAAAAGTGTTAATAAGTGCGACCAAGGTGTTTAATAAAGTTATTATAATTTGTATTTTTGTGTGACAATTGATCATGCCAAGGTCCCATAAGAATTAATTTATATTGGTGTGTCCCTATGTAATATTTAGTCCACAAAAGCATATAACTTTGGTATGTTTAGTCACATACAAAAGCATGTTTTTTTGGGTAATTATCACATACAATTTACCAAAACGAATTTTTTTTGCATCAAACAACAAATTTTAACGTTAATTATGCTACGTTTTGTAATGTAACTTTTGCAACCGTAACATTTTGAAACAACCAAAATCATAAATCCTACGGCAATTTAAAGCCAATGCTTTATAAAAGCTATAAGCAATCAATAAAAGGATAAACACGGCATGAAAAAGAAATTAATAAATTCACATATATTTTAATATCCGTAAATTTACGCACCAATCCAAGATTTGAATTACATGTGAAGATAACAAAACGTCTAAAAGGATGATATCTAAAATCTAGGAACAAAAATTACCAGTTATTGATGTCAACATCATATAACTGAGTTGGCTAGTGGAATTCTTGTGTATCTCTATCTCTCGCAACTGTCAAAGCTTCTTGTTATTTCAATTGGCTTTTTCAGAACTCTTCACAAGCTAACATCTAATCCTCTAACTCAAGCAGCTTCACAACATACTTGTGTTAATACATCAATATTTCTTGCAATCAAAGTACCTGAGAATAATATAAGTAGAAACCAACCTAAGTAGCAACATGACTGAATAGATCATCAATTAAACATACGATACATAAATTCATGTGTTCACCTTCAAACATAGTTATAGTAAGTTGTACATCTTCAGGACAATTAACATGAGCCCATGATAAGCATATAATGCAGTCATTCCCCATATCAAAAGAACATATTTGAGCTTCAGCATTCTCGCTCATAACCCTGTAATGGAACAAGAGTTTGATGTAATAAAATGTCAAACTAACTAGAGCAGGATTGTAAACGAGTATAAACCCTGAAGATTAAACAATGAAGAAAAACTAAATGATTAGAAACCAGTTACATTATTTAGAAGAATTTGATCGTGTTATTAGAGATAAGACACTAGCCAATCAGGTTCCATAAATAATGCAATGTGGATCTTTCAAGTCATTTGGCTTTCTCGCCTTTTGGTGCCTGCAAATAAAAGAAAAGTGATGTAAACCAATTATGATGGTCTGAAGAGTTTGTTCAGACGGTAATGACTCACTATGAGTTTGTTCTTTGTTGAAGTAAGGATCACACCTAGGAAGCATGCTAAATATTTTTAGTGTGGCAGCCCTCCTGCTTATAGTTGAAGGATGTCCGACACTAATCCTTAAAATAAATTTCCCTTCGCCAGTAAGAAGATCAGCATTTTATGGGGGAACTCGTTCTAGATTATCAAAATTAGGCTCGACAATGGGGCCATAAATATTCTCAAGATCCGCCCAGTGGTTGGAATCTGATATACACATTATCGGAACAGACGCAGCAAGGAACATACAGAACATAAAAGGTTCCATGAGACTCGCTAGTGGTAGCTGCCACACAACAGAATGAAAATTCTCATGATTACACATCTTTTCATTTGTATGTTCAAGCTAACCTGGATTGAGAACGGTTTTTGCACTCTTTATCCTGCCTTTGGATGCATGAATTCATGTGTGGAGCAATATCAGCAGATTTTGAGAAAGAACTTGTTTCATTAGCAAATAATTCAGGGATGCTTTTTCTACACTTATCGTCCGCATCTGCAGGAATGTTTCCTTCACTCTAAAGACAGAAAAAAGAATGATGAGAAAAAAAGCACAAAGTTGACAACTATCTGCAGAAGACGTTGTAACTAGAACCCATTTATAGTCGAAATTTGTCCATAAATAAATATGTTCAAAGGCTTTTGTAATTCCAAAGTGTCAAAATCAAATATTCAATTACTCTTTCCATTTTAAAAAGGTGCATCAAACAGACTACATTCCAAAGAATCATATATCTGTAGAGTTTTATACAGATATATTGTATAGCTATCCTAATTAAAGATTTTTGAGTATAAGAGCATTTGTAGTAAAATCCTTATCGACATTCTCAAAGCTGAAAGAGTGCCTTTTATTTACTGAGCAGAGTTCACTTCTACTTCTATTTCCAAAATCTCCCATACATATTATCAAAAGTCTCATATGATTAAGACTGTTTAAAAGGTGTTTAACAAAACCTGACATGAAAAGCAATGGATGTTTCTATGAAATCTATTTTATACTATCTATCAACACGTGTCAAATAATAAATATCTCAGATACTACTAATAATCGTCAAAGAACCTTGCCTTGAGACATAAAAATAACATCTTTATTTCATGTTCTGAAACAAAAAATGGTGTTATCCAAAGCAGTATCACTTATCATTCAGACAATATTGGTTAGCTTACCTTCGATGTCTAACCACCAAACTAGCGGCTTTGAAATCTGTCTGGAACCAAATTTGTCATCTTATCTTCTCTTCCTATGAAAAATGGAAAAATAATGAAAAATAGAAAAGCTAAAATACTATACCAATCTCAATTCTCAAGATAGAGCTATGGAAACAAAATTTAGAGAAGCAAAATATTACCATTGTACTCAGAGGTCCCAGACATAGAGTAAAATCCTCAAAAGGTATTTTGATAATTGTGGTAACCCTCGATTGGAAGCCCTCCCTCTCCAACACAACCTGCTAATCATAATGAAAGATTTGTTAGCTTAAATTAACAGTTGAATCAATACTTTTGGGCGTTAAAATTCCTGCCTCGAGGGTCGTTAGAATTCACACTCTGTCAAGTTAAAATTAGCTAGCTCAAACCGAACAACCAACACGACAATCAAATCACAATGCCAATTCATTGGTCTCTACCTGTGGGTGGTGGGCGACAATATCTCAATCAGTCATTGTAGTTGTTTAGATTTTTCATCTGCATACGAGATCGAAACAAAATAAAATTAATACAACAACAACAAGAAACTATCTAAACTTATATCAAAAGCGATAATGATGAGGAGTGAGTTCCCTATCTAGGTAGGTTGTTGGACTTATTTGTTCTAATACGATGATACTAACACATTCGGATTATGCATTCTTACTTTGTAAACTCATTTGTTATCTTTCCCCATCTCTTGGTTATTGCATAACCAGCCCCTCCCCAAATGGTAAAATGGTGTATGTTTTAATCAGTCGGTCTTTAGGACAAAAAGGGTGAGGAGATGTCCCCAAAACATACCCTTCCTCTGCTTTTGATGTTTGTAACCAATTTTTTTGCAATCAAAAAAAAAAAAAAAAAAAAAAAAAAAAGTATTACAAAGCACCTCCTTTTGTTTAGTATAAGGTTAAGATATAGCTTCAATGTTTCACTTATACCAACTCTCATAGGAGATTACTTAGCACAAGTTGTAATCAAAGGAAAATTAGCATGATTAAACCCTCATTTTGATTTCTTTTGAGATTATCATATCAGCTAACACAAAACCCCCTAAGGGTGTTTTTGTGTTAGCTTATTTGGTCTCATTTAGCTTATTTGTAGTTAGCTTATCCAGCCTTTAGTCAAATAACCCTTCTTTTTAATAAGCAAAGAAAAATAAAAATAACAAATATTAATTCTAAATTCTAAATCATTACATAAAAAAGTACCTGGTGTTTTCTAAGAAGAAGGGTGCGATGTATGTTCTCTAAAAAGATGACAAGATATGATGGTGAGGTGGAGCGCAACAGCTATAGAGATGGAGGGTTAGGGTTTAGGTAGATGGTGGCTTGATGATGGAGATGGTGGTGGAGATGGTTATGGTGACAGAAGAGAATGTGGAGAAGGGGGTTAGGGTTTTTTGAGATTGAAATTTTTAGTAAAGTGAGAATGAAAATTTGAGATTGAAAATTTTGGTAAAGTGAGAATGAAAATTTGAGATGGAAACTAAAATTTTAAAGTCCCGCCATTCACATATCATAGACCGGTGTTGATTTAAACTAAAATTTGGTAAAGCATTACGATTATATAAGAGTAAGAAGCCCTAAACAAAAAACATGGCTTCCATTAGCAACCTATAAACATAATGTTTGACTTTCCTCGAAAAAGCATTTAAAAAAAACATTCGTACTAACCAATCTATGAATTGAACTTACCGTTGACCATTAAACATAATGCGCAAGGGTCGGGATACCTTGCCCAACTTATCTAATGCTACCCTAAAGACAGTTTCACACAGTGTTCAGACTAAGACATATGCGTTACGGATTTCATGGCCTCCTTAAATGTCAAAATTAACGTGCCCATACTTAATAACTTTAATACAATTCATATAACCTTCACACTATAACTATAATATACACACCTACCAAGCCCTGTGCAACCCATGCATGACCGATGATAATTGTGTGCTAAAACACGATGGTGTATTGTCATGTGCAAAAAGATATCACTGGTCAACATTCATTAATGAGTATTTGAAATCATATGGTCATATGTCATTGGTTTGCTAGATTGCTTTTGTAGTGCATGTTAACGACACATACCCTGACTAGTAACAATGGGTAATTAACGCATGTGTCGCATGGGTCATGTTTTATTGGGTTGTAGTTGCTATATGTCATGTTACGACACATCCCAAACTGGCGACAATTGGTAATTAAACATGGGTCATGTGAATGTGTTGTAGTGCTTATATGTCATGTTATACGACCAATTACATACTGGTGATCGACCAATGGGTAATTAACATGGTCCATGTGTCAATAGTGCATTGGGTTGGAGTGGCGTATAGTGTAATGTGAAACCATACATCAACGTGATAAATGGCTAATTCACATGGGTCATGTGTCGCATGTGCATTAGGTTAATCACATGGTCACATTCATTAATGGTATATTAACAATCATATGGGTCATATGCATTGGGTTGTATTGGCTTATAGTGTCCTGTTACGACACGCATCTATGACGGGTGATACAATGGGTATTTTAACATGGGTCAGGGTCATGTGCATTAGGTTATAACTAGACACATTAATTAATGGGGATTAACATCATATGGGCATATGCATTGAGTTGTAGTTGGCTTATAGTGTCATGTTAACGACACATACATGATTGGTTGAAAATAGGTACTTAACATGGGGTCATTGGGGTCCTGTGCATTGGGTTTAGTGGCTTATAGTGTTATGGACCCATGCATTGCTATGAAACGGATAATACACATGGGACAATGGGACATGTACTTAGTTATCAAGGTCCGATAATTAACCCCTAAGCGTACCCATAACCAATATCTTAACCCCGTTAAGAGTTTGACTGACGTGTGTAAAAAGCGGTCGGTAAATAAATTATAGATTAAGATATAGAATTACTTTAGTAAACATGTAATAACTATAGGTCCGGGTCTATCCTCCGAGAGAGATGAATATAATTTACTCATTTAGCTTAATAATTTAATTAAGCTATAACCGCAATGTTAGCTTAATATAACCTAAAACTCCACCTTTCATAGAGTATGGCTGAGCAAACGGACCGTTTCGACCGTACCGGGAACCGAGACGAATTTCGTTTCCGGGTCCTCGTCGGATTTTTGGACCAATTCGATCTCGGTCTTGTTTTGTCCTGTCCGGTCAGGGTCGATCGTTACCAAAAAACCGAGCCAAATTGCAATAGTAGGACCGGACCGAAGACCGAACCGGACCGGGCCGACCCCAGACCGGACCGTACCATTTTGTTACCCGGTCCCTCAGTCGGGTTTTAATACCAATTCCTGTCTCGGTACCCTGTCCGGGTTTCTTGGTCGATCCCGTTCCGGATTAGACACTATGCCACGCCCTACCTTAGATAAAGTGAAGCTGAAAGCGGTCTCCGAGACAAACAAAAAACTGAAGGACAAATATTAAGAATTTAGATAATAAGTACAATAACCTAGCATATAATAAGATAAAATCAAATCAAAAAACTACTTATTTATATTATAAGAAAAAAAAAAAAATTAAAATTGTAAACTTTTATAAACTAAAACTATAGTTTAATAATGAAAACTTTTTATTAAAAAAACTTTAGTCTAAAAAAATAATTGCTAGCACTAAAAAGCTTTAAAACAAATAAGCTACAAGTTTTGTTGTCTGTATTTTAGATTTGGCTAAATACAAATTTTAAAGTGACAACATTTGAAAAAAGTAAGGAGAAAAAGCACAGCGATTTAATAAGCAGTTATCTAATAAAGCACTCCTTTAAGCTACTAGTCCAAAAACAATGAAGCTTAAACTTCTATAATAAAAAGAAATGCATACATTTACGAATGTTACTTTAGGCAAAGAAGGAAACCCCGCGTTGACTTCTCGTAAAGGGAGGACGCGGGTGGTCGAGTCACGCTAAGGTTGTAACATCCATTTTTTATTTCTTGTTTTTTATGTCTGAGTAAACCGAACACCCCTTATGACCTAAACACTCTTTAAACACAAAAATTTAAAAGGAATCAATGCCCAGCGAGAATCGAACCTCGCGACCGAATTCCAATATAAGGTCAAGCGGGTTAACATACTCAGCTAGGCAACCAAATTCATCCACGTTAATAAGAAAAGCCATTGCTTTCCTAGCCGACTGATCCCGTTATCAAACTGAGTGAGGGAACGTGTCACCATTTAAAAATGTGAACGACCAGAGTGTGTCTCTAATCACAGACCCAAACATGAGCTGGACCCTCTTTTAGTAGACTCACTATGAATACTTAATGAAAAAAATGAATGACAGAGGCTCCTTTCTTTTCACATTTTAATCCCTTCTCCCTTTACTTACTTATAACAGTTATTTAATTTTGCTAGGTTTGCATAACACTAATTGCCAGCTTTTCTAAAGCTTATTTTTCATTCGCAAAAAAACATTTCCTTTATAAAACAAGATTAGTTAGGCTAATCACATTGCTAGAAGTAAATGTGACTATACACATTAGCTTTTGGCAAGCTAACACAAACTAAACTTTAAACACACATATTAAGTTACGTGACCATATGTACTGGATTTTGGCTACACTTAAATAATGTGTGACAAAACTTGAGTCCATGATTTAGACACATAAACAAACACTTCATGTGACCATATATGACATTATGAATTTAGACACACAAACACTCAATGTGACTAATATGAAATTTAATGATAACCGATTTCATATTTTGCTCTAAATAATAGCCACATGAATACTTCACGATGTGACTGTTATGAATATATTGGTCACATATAATCACCTTAAATGTGGCCATAAACATAATTTAGTCACACATTTGTGATATGCTGTGGCTATTGTAAAGGCATATAGTCACATGATCGTGCTAGAAGTAAATGTGACTATACACATTAGCTTTTGGCAAGCTAACACACACTAAACTTTAAACACACATATTAAGTTACGTGACCATATGTACTGGATTTTGGCTACACTTAAATAATGTGTGACAAAAAGTTTAGTGTGACCATATATGGCTTTTGGTCACAGTGTCCTAGTGTGTGACATATATTTGTCACTATTTATATGTATATCGTGACTAATGCTTCAACCTTACTTTTCATTTGTCACGCGTTCCAAATTCATATGTGGCTAAATAATTAGCAAAAGATAGCAGTCACCCTTAAATCATGTGTGACAAAACTTGACTGTATGATTTAGACACATAAAAAATTACTTCATATGACCATATATGATATCTGGTCACAGTGTTCAAGTGTGTGACATATATTTGTCATTATTTATATGTATATCGTAACTAATGCAGGAAATATTATGGTGTAATGGGTAATGAAAAAAGTTTTTACTATTTGCTGATGTGGCATTAAAAATGGCACTAAAAGGGTCATATTGCCTATACTAACAAGTCATAACAAGTTTCGTAGGTTTAAATGGTATTTTTCAAAGTTCGTTACACTTAAATAATGTGTGACAAAACTTGAGTCTATGATTTAGGCACATAAACAAACACTTCATGTGACCATATATGACATTATGAATTTTTTGGAAAATATCCGGTTTTTAAAACCAAATTCAAACATTTAAAATAAATGGTTTAGATTAATTCGTGTCAGTTTTGAGTCATATGATTGAATTGTTCATTCTCAGTTGGTTATGCATCATTTTGTACAGGAAAATAACTTATAAGAATGAGTACAGGAAATTTTCATCAAAAATGAAAAATGAGTTTTCACAGAGTGTGGAGACGGCGTCATGATTTACACGTGACGCCGGCACCGCGACACCTGTGACGGGGTTAGGATATCCCTGACGGCGTCAATCGCCCAGTTACAGGAAAACTCAAAATTTTTAAGTATTTTTGAAAATAAAACTTGTACAACACTTAAGAAAGTTGTAATTCTTTTATAAACCTGCAAAACCATGAGTTTAACAATTCTCTCATCTTATCTTTACTGCTTTATAGAGTTAACCCTTATTTCACACTGTATATTATTATATCGCACATTTTATGCTTGGTGTAGTTGTCTTTGTCTTTGATTACAGGTTATATTTGATGAGAAGAAGCTTGAAAGTTCTTAGGAAGTTTCATTTGACGACTCTTGGAGGGCGATTTAACCAATTATCGCATGTTTCTTCTCCATTATTGAGCAAACCAGGGGAATACTAGTTTTTTTTACTTGTTTTCTTTTCCCTTTATTCATTTTTACGGGCACTTCTATAGAACATTAGGGACAATGTTCAACTTAAGTGTAGGGGGAAATAAGCCTTAGAAACTATTCCTCCATTTACCATTTGCTTTGTCTTTAAAATGATGTGTAATATATCAAAACATAGCATAAAAAGGTAAATTTGACCCAATTTTTTTTATGACACATACCGATGAAAACCGAGTATTAATAGCATCTCATGAATAGGAATATGTATGACTAGCACAAAAACCCTCAAATTTCCACCCCAAAAATGTGAGGTTCGCCTTTAGATCTATAGGAATTCGGGTATCCATTATGGATACCCAATATATTTAAACCTAACTTTCTCGAAGTTAAGGAGTGTAGCAAACAGTGTGTGCAATTACGCTTTACGGATGTGTATATGTGGTTTTGTCGCCTTTTCTGGAGCATTGATATCGGTATTAAACTATATGAGTGTACTGGTAGTGTATTAAATTCTAGAACTTATTCTTGTGATGCATCCTGAGACTGCATAGTAAGTATTAGGATTTGCTTGATAAGAGGCATTAGGATTAACCCATGTTTTAAACCTATAATTGTTATGATGGTCACACCAATCATGTAACTATCCCACACCCTTGCCATGGGATACCCCTAGTACAACCCTCCGAGCCTATCCTTTTTCACAGTTCTCGTAATTTTTTGGTTAAGCCAGACTATTAATGAAGAGCATTGTCACCCTTAAACCAATCGTTACACCCAAATCGCCTTAGCCTACCTTGTATGTACTCGCTTTTAGTACATTATTGTTTTAACCCAAGTTAATTATTGAGTACACGGTTGCTAAGTCCTTATCCTTGTAAATACAGTTTTGGGACGATTGAGATTCATGGTAGTATTTATTTCGCAGAAGAATGGGGAAGAAAAGTTAAGTCAATACCCCCATACGTTTGTTAGATGATCTCCATGTTATTTTGATCCACCTCAAATCGGGTCATTAGTTAGATTGTAAATATCGAGTATGTAAAAGCTCAAGTGTAGGGGTATGTGTTATTAACCTCGTGTCGTGATGTATTATGTTATTAAAAAAAACAGAAAAGAAAAAGAAAGAGATTGATGTAGAGTTGTGTAGAGTTTGTATATCTTCGTCCGAGTCTTGGCTTAGCAACCAAACCAGCATGTATTCGTGTAAATAATTAGCTAACCCTTCCACTCCAAATTCACCCAAAGCCACCCAAATGTATCCCATCCGTTTCTGTTTCCATTATATGTTATCTTACACCTACACCCCACAACCCTTTAAAAAGACCTCTTAGATAGTAATGAATAATGCTTGCGCCTAGCGGTGGAGGTTTGATCCTTTACCAAGCCTATGGTAATTTATATGCTATGACAGGTAATGAGTGTTGATTTTCAATTTCCTCATAGTTGTTATAATTTAAATAAACACCCAGTGAAAAGAAAGAGAGAATCCTAAACACTTATGTGAGGTGCTAGTATATACTTTATGTGCTTTTAATTACGAGGTCTAGAAGGTTGTTTTGTAAAATACTTTTAAAGAGTAGGTTAAATGACCCTAATACTGCTATTGTCTAGGTAGAAACCACCATTTGCTTGAGGACAAGCAAATCCCAACTGTAGGGATATTTAATGAGGTGTCATTTTATACACTTTTTCAGGGTCATTTAACCCCCTAAATCGTGCATTTATGCCCAAATAGGTACTTAATCGTTCCTTTCAGGTATTTAGCATTTGGAAGGCATTCGGAGGAAATACATGTGACTTGGGCTCATTTAGAGAAGAAACGGACAAGATTACGAACCAACACCAAGACACTTCAAGATTTAAAGTCTCAGAGCCTAGAGACGGCGTCGCCATTTATACACGACGGCGTCACACTTCATCTAGTGACGGCGTCACAACATCTTTTGACGGCGTCAGCCCGCACCGACTCAGCTCGGATCTAGAAGATTCTACTTTATGGTGGCGTCACGATTAAAACGCGATGCCGTCACAGCGATATTCTTATAAATATAGACCCGAAATTAGGGTTTTATGTGTGTAACTTTAGAGTAAAAAAGGGAGACGAACCCTAGTTCGTTTGGCAGCTTATTAGGACGATTTTAGGGTTTCAAAACCCTATTGTACCTCTTTTAATTCATGTTTTAATTAAGTAAGACTATCTTAATCATTCAATATGTCTTGTTGTTTGATTCTTTATTGTTTTTGCTTTATCTTTAACATGCTTGGCTAAACCCATTATTGTGTTCATTTATGGTTGTATGAAACCTAGAATGTAGATCTTAATGGTGTTGCTTCTTGTGATGAATATGCATGTTAGGCTTTAGAAACCCAGCTTTTGTTCGTATCGCTGTTAATATGTCTAAGGAAACATGATTGTGTAGAAAGGATACCATCGGGTAACAGTCTTCATACTACATTGCCCCTTATATGGTTGATCAAATTTTAATATATTTCAAATGCATTTAATATACTCTTGGGGGCCGGGTAATAGTCTTCATACTACCTTACTTTGTGTTTTGCCTTAACGGAATATTAAATAGACGACGGGTTTATGTAATCTGTTCATGACTTAGGAAATAATTACATAGATCATCACAAGTGTGACAAACCAACAACACTAGGAGAAGCAATCTAGGGAGTAATACATGATTAAATGAATACAATCTTTTTATTATAATGTTATCACCATTAGTGTAGTTTATTATTTAGTTTAATAGCTAAAACCAAACCAACCTCTCAAACCATAGATTTACTTGCTTTCTATAAAATATAAAAACACAAAAATAATCTACTCTCAACCCTCAGAATTCTGTTAGACCGTGATCAAGCCTTCCTAACCTATTTCCCTAGAGAACGATAACAACCCCCGAGTCTTGCCTATACTACTAGTACAACGGTTAGGTACTCTGCCTAAGGAGTTGTAAAACTTCTTGTAGAAGTCCCTTACGACAACCGCATCAAAGTCACAGAATGTCTTGCCGGTTGAGTAAAGACCTCTTGTGTAGACATTTAGACATTTATCCCTATGTAACCAAAATAGGAAAAACCTCATGTATTTACCCGTGATTTTTTAGCGTAATAGGTACTAAACTCTATAATCTAATTATATCTGCGATGTATCGATTAGAAATGTACATGACTAATGTCTTACAACAAACATACTATGTGACATACAAACATTATTGAACCCTTCCCATCAATTGTTACAGTATTCCATTCACTAGCTTGTGAAACCTTTGAGCCATGGCATGATGATTCTTATCTTCATATACCTAAATAAGTGATTTTGTTCTAATAATTACCTTTTTCTTTTGGTTCCACGTGGAATCGTGTTCAGTTTCAAATTGACTCACAAGAGATGAACATAATGCCTTGACAAGGAAATAACATAAATATGATCCTAGCAATATTAAAATTCAAAGAGATTAATGTTGATCTGAGCTTACCTTTACAAGAAAATCGTGTACAGGGTGATGATGAGTTACTTAAGCAAGCCCAAGGACGTGCAACATGGTTGATGTTAACTGTAGTAAATTGAAATTAAAAACCATGAGTTTAGCCTGAAAAAGCTCAATCACAGATGGTATTGCGTATAGAAGGACAAAGATTTTTAAAAACTGAACCTGCTTCTCAAGTGCAACCCTATATTTAAAACTTGATGGAGCAAACATCTTATTTATACGAAGATTCTCTAGTGTGTGCTCGACCCCTTGAACAACATTTAAATAAGACTTCCCATAATCTGCAGTCACACAATATAAGTAAGATGAAGCAGAATAGTTCAAATACTGTAGATAGCACACATGAGATACAAAGCGTAGTTAGGTAAATTTAATCACATTTATATTTTTAAAATCAATCAAAAATAAAAAGAAGAGATGAAGAAATGACTCACCGAGTATAGATGCTGGGACGGCCAATGCAGCTGCTACTTGTATCCTGGCCTTAAAATTAGACGAATCGCGGAGCAGTATACTAAAAATTAAAGAAGCCCTGTTGAAATCAAAGTGAACAATTAGTCAGTTCTACTCAAATTGAATTGGATTATGTTTATTGGAATGACCCGTTATGACCCATTATGCAACCCACTAAGCACAAGTATTATACAATACCTGTGGATGAAGACGCTGATCTAGATGTTGTGGCTCGACTCTCATAATTGCTGTTCGAGTATCGATTAACTTTTCGTTCACCATATCTACTGCAATTCTCACTGCACCTTTACCCATAAGCTTCCTGATAACGCTCAAATTATACATGTTTATATATGCGTTATCAATGCTTTTATGTATATTTATTGATTAAATATAAGAACTTTTGGTATAGAATAGAATATATTTGTCATTGTAGGTTCTAGATACGTGTCATGGAAGAAAACGGAAGAATACAAGAAGATTTGAAGCTTAAACGAAGAAATAACTCAAGCTAAACGCTTCCCTACACCTGTCTATTGTTTTGGCCATAACTCGGTCACACGAACTCTGTTTTAGTTGGTTCAAGTGGCTACGCGAAGAGAATTCAATTATATACAACCATGAATAAGGCCAAGTGCTGAAAGTGCCTAAACTGTGGCGGTTTTACCTAAAGTGCGGCGTACTTTTGTGGCGGTGGAAAAAATTAAAGGCATTAAATGAAGATAGCATTAACACCCGAAGTGTGATGCATAATATATTTTGTGCGGAAGTTTTGGCCCCTGAAAAATCCTATAAATACCCTCCTTAGCTCTCTCATTTCATATATTCTCACACACAACTCATATATCACACACACACTCTCTAGAAATCAGTTTGGATAGGAGGAAGGAGAGGTAAGGGTCTTAGGACCTAATGATCCAAAAACCCCTCTACACTACTATGCTACCACCATCTAACCACCATAAACCACCACCATATCTACAAATTTCCTAGTTCTAACACCCGAAGTGTGATGCA